>ML779017.1:1012040-1034763 GCA_009831015.1 Picea engelmannii | reverse complement strand
CTTGTAAGATTTGTTTTTCAAGATTGATGGTTTTCTTGGCTTGTGACAAGATGTCGCAGGAAGTTTTGCAGCCATTGGAGAGATGATTTTGTTGACGCCAAAGAGTTCGAAAGAGGGACTTGATTCTTAGTGGGAAGGTTGGCAGTCTTCCAAGCACAGAGAGAGCAGTGGGTCAGCAGCAGCCAGAGAGAAGTGGTTGAAGGACATAGCAAGTTGCAGTGCACGACATGTCAGAGTATTCAGGTGATTATCGAAACGATTTTGATATAACTTGAAAGCAGATTGATGATCATAAGCTTTTGTGGGTCCAAAATCTTTTCAGTGGGAAGGTGTGATCAAAATCTGGACCAGGGGGCAAAAATTTGCTCAATTTTCAAAGTGCTCGGATTGCGACGAAAATGGTGCCATTGCGTCCATATCGTCTTCCTAATTCTGGCGGTATATTTACTTTCACAAACAGAGTCCGTATGGAGAAGTTATCGCGATCTGTTCGCCGAGCCAAACAGGCAAAAAAAATTGGATGCTGACTGTACCTGTCCGTACAGTCCGTACGGTGACGTGGAAAGCTGTACATTTCGTACGCTGACGTGGCAGCAGAGTTGGCAGTACTGACGTGGCGGTTTGGGATTAGTTGACAGTTGGCGAATCATTTAGTGACACGTGGCATCATTTTGGGCGTATGATAGGGTGCCACGTGGCCCAATCAAACGCTGCCACGTGGCACCCCGAGTTTGGATATTTGGTCCTTTAAAATTTATATGGAGGCCGTGGGGTTCGACCCCTAGACCTCCCCACTATGCAATGGCCTTACAAACCTCCACCAACCATCGCGCCCCACATTAGTTCTTGTAATCAATACACATTTGATTATATTTAAATTAACATTTTGTATTGTTTGGTGGGGGGGTCGGGCCGGGGCTAGCCCCGACCCCCGGTTTCATGCTTTACATATGACCATATGGCGTGGCATGTATTAAATTTAAGCCACGATTATAGTGTGTGGCGCGGTTTATATGCCATATATGTTGTATTACAAAAACATTCGCGCGGGGTTTTTAAATGCCGACCCATATTTTATTATCACATATAACCATATGTTAACAAATGTGCGCACGGTTGTATATTCGCGTGGGGTTTTAAAATGTTAACCCACGGTTTTGCATATGACTTGGAGCGCGGAGGTTTGAATGCGGTTTCAAACAGTTGGCACGGTTTTAAAACCGTTAGCCTTTTTGCCAAAAGCCCGAGGTTCTATGGACCATATGCCCAAGAGCTAGGTGGTTGGGGGCTGGAGGCGCCCTAACCATCCTACAGTTTGCACGGTTATTCAGAACCGCTCGGTGCTGGGTTTAAACGCGCGTTTTGGAGCGTTTTCCAGGTTCATGCACACAGAGGTGCGATTTGTAGAACCAGTTCCAGCAAAGTAGAAGGAGGAAAATGGAGGAGGTCTAACTTTCTCAGTTTTTGGTCGATTGAGGTGTCGTAAAAGCCCATCCAGGGGTTTTTGGACATGTTGGATCCATTGGTGCCGTTTTCATAGCCATTTGAAGACTTCTTCTACAAGTTTTTCACCATTGAAGTTCCAGGAAGCTCTAGGGAACTTGAAGCCCTATTTGATGGAGGACATGGTTTGGTGAGCCTATGTTTGTTTTCTGTGAATGAATAATCATTTTTGGCTAATTGATATGCTCTGAACACATTGGGACAGGTTTCAGAGGCTTTTGAGGACTTTTACAAGTGTTTTTGCCAAAGAGAAGCTCAGGGAAGCTTATGGCCACATGTAGAAGAGGTCATGCCTGGATGAGCCATGATCCGTTTTCAGAGTTGTATTAGTAATTTTTGGGGTTTTTATGTGTTCTGATCTCAATGGTACAGTTTTTTTTTCCATTGGAGTTGAGAAGCAGATTGTAAAATAACTTTTGACTAATTAATCCCAGAGAGCCAAGTGCATTATGGAGGCTCAAGGAGATGTAGCCCGGAGGGGGGTGAACTCCTTTATCAACTTGTTTTTGTTGTGAGTTTGATGGTTTATTTGCTGCAAGTTGTGTTGTTGTGTATTTGTTTAAAGTACATATTTAACCATCTAAAAGAACAATTTCTCACACATAAGCATTTACAAGAAGATACATGAGTTTAACACATAAGTTTTTATCTTGCATACTTATACACATGAAGCAAGGTCCTGTAAAGTTTATTTTAATGAAGTAAGGGTGCTTGCATAGCATAACAAGTCAGCCTTCTATTTTCAGATCAGTGTCAGAATATGAAGCTCTTGTTCTAGGATTAAGAGTTGCAAAGGAAATGGGAATTCAGGAGGTAGTAGTGTTCGAAGATGCAGAATTGATAGTCCAATAGATAAGAAACGCTTATCAGGATAAGCACCCTCGACTCAGGATTTACAGAAATGAGGTATGGGACCTAATCGAAATTTTATTCTCAGCATTTAACATTTCTTTTGTCCCAAGAGAGAAGAACACAGTGGAAGATTCCTTGGCTACATCAGCGAGCAATTTCAAAGTGCCCTTTCCACCCAAATTCAGGTACGATGTAGAAGTAAAATACAGGCCCTCCATACCTGACAATGTCAAACATTGGAAGGTGTTCGAGAATGATCTTGAGATCAAAAGATTCTTGGAGACTGTTGAAGAATTTTTAGAGATGCATATTGACCAAGACTCTGCTTCTGAAGAAAAGCTTGATGGTGGAAATTTTCTAAGTAAGATTGCAGAGCGTGATATTGTGCAGCTTCCCAACAATCATATTCCAAGGGGATTGGTTCCTTTGGAAAGGATTTTTTATAGGAATGATGTGGCATTAAAAGGGAAAATCTCAGAGGATGATGTTGATACAACTCAGTGCAACATTGGCACCAAGAATGAACCCAAGTTTGTCAGATTGTCAAGGAGTCTGACAAAGCAACAGAGGGTTGAATACGCTAAACTATTGAGGGAGTTTGCTGATATTTTCACCTGGACCTATGAAGATCTCAAAACTTATGACACTTCTTTCATTAAGCATAAAATCCCGTTGAAAAAGGAGGCAAAGCCATTTAGGCAGAAGCTAAGACAGATCAATCCTATGTTGTTTCCTATCATGGAGAGAGAAGTGAAGAAGCTGCTAGATGCCCAGATCATCGTGCCATTGAGATATTCAGAGTGGGTGGCCAACTTGGTCCCTGTAAGGAAGAAGGATGGAGAAATTAGACTCTGTGTAGATTTTAGAAACCTGAACAGGAGATCACGAAAGGACAATTACCCCTTACCAAATATGGAACATATATTGCAAAGGGTAACAGGAGTATCCAAGATTTCCATGATTGATGGATTCTCTGGCTACAATCAAATCTCTGTTCTACTTGAGGACAGGGAAAAGATGACATTTACCACTCCATGGGGCACATTCATGTATGCTAAAATGCCTTTTGGGTTGATGAATGCAGGGGCAACGTTTCAACGTGCCATGGACACAGCTTTCATTAGGGAAAAGGATAAGTTTGTGGTCATCTATCTGGACGACATAACAGTCTTTTCCAAATCTGATAAAGAACACTGTGGTCATCTTAGGAAAGTTTTTCTGAAATGCAGGAGTTTTGGCCTTTCATTGAATCCCGAAAGATCTTTGTTCGTCATGAAGGAGGGAAGGTTACTGGGCCACATAGTATCAGTAGAAGGAGTCAAAATTGATCCCAGTAGAGTTGAAGAAATCCAAGAATTGGCAATCCCAATATCCAGGAAAGAAGTCCAGTCTTTCCTTGGTAAGATTAATTTTCTAAGGAGGTTTGTTTCTAACTTTGCTGAGATGGTAAATATTATAACAACTATGTTGGGAAAGGAAAATGAAGTGAGGTGGACCTATGAAGCTCGAAATTCCTTTGAGCAGATAAAGAAGGCCTTGACAGAAGCTCATGTGCTTATCAGTCCTTATTACTCAAAGGATTTCCTTATTTTCTCCTTTGCCTCATTTGACATGGTGGCTGTTGTTTTATTACAGACAAACGATGCCGGGCAAGAGCAGCCTATTGCCTATTTTAGCAGAGCTCTAAGGGATGTCGAGGCCAGGTATGACATTATGGAGAAGCAGTCCTATGCCTTGGTAAAGGCTCTCAAATCCTTTAGAACCTATGTCCTGCAGTCAAAGATCATTGCCTATGTCCCCTCGGCCGCTGTTAAGGACATTCTTATTCAGCCTGATATAGACGGGAGGAGGAGTAAGTGGATAGACAAGATCCTTGAGTTTGACTTGGAAATAAGGCCTACCAAATTAATCAAAGGTCAAGGTTTAGCCAAGTTGTTGGCTGAAGCAAATTACAAAGATTTGAGGGTAGGTTTCATCAATGAATGCTCAGGAAATCAGCAGGATCAGTTGTCTAATGTAGACCCCCAAGCAGAACCCCCATTGGCTCGATGTCCTTGGTATAAGGATGTCATATATTTTCTGCAAGAGTTGTGGCCTCCAGATGGCCTGCAAAGAAACAAGGCAAGAGCTATGAAGCTTAAAGAAGTCAGATACTGCCTTGGCGATCAAGTTTTATATTGGAAAGACCCCCTGGGGGTGCTTTTGAAATGTATGAATCCATAAGAGGCTGATAGGATCATTGTTGAATTTCACAACAGCCTATGTGGAGGGCATCATTTCTGGAAGACCACAGCCTACAAAATCCTTAGGGCTGGGTATTACTGGCGCAACTTATTCACTGACGTCTGCAGAAAGGTCAGAGCCTGCTTCAAATGCCAAATATTTTCAGGAAAGAAACAGCTTGAATCTATGCCTTTAAATCCTATAGTTGTTTCAGGACCCTTCCAGTAATGGGGCCTAGATTTTATTGGAGAAATCCACCCTGCTTCCAGTGGGCAGCACAGATGGATCCTAATTGCCACGGATTTCTTTACTAAGTGGATAGAAACTATTCCCACCAGGAGTGCTTCTCACAAGGTAATCATTGGATTCCTAGAAGACCTCATCACAAGATTCGACTACCCAAGAAAGATTGTCATTGATAACACAACCTCTTTCAAGGCTGAGCCATTATCCAGTTTCTGTGAGCAATTCAGGATCAAACTAATTCACTCCACCCCATACTATCCCCAGGGCAATGGTTTAGCAGAGTCCTCCAACAAAAGCCTGATAAGGATCATCAAAAGACTATTGGAGGACAACAAAAAGGCCTGGGATTCAAAATTGAAATTCTCTCTATGGGCCGATCGAGTGACCGCAAAGAGATCTATAGGTGTCTCCCCTTTCCAATTGGTTTATGGAGCAGAAGCTGTTTTCCCTTCTTAGCTAGCCATTCCTGTAGCAAAATTATTCCAGGATTATCAAGAAGAGCCTGATGATATGATCAGAAGAATTCATCAACTCGTAGAGGTCCAGCAAGCCAGAGAGTAGGTAATTAATAGAATTTAGGACCATCAACGGAAGATCAAGCAGGCTTTTGACAAAAAGGCCAAGAAGGAAGAGTTTTAGATAGGAGACCTGGTACTGAAATGGGATGCTCCTAAACAAGAAAAGGGAAAACACGAAAAATTTGAATCCCTATGGGTTGGGCCCTTCAAAATCTCTGAAGTATTTTCAAATAATACCTACAGGTTGCGAGATTTGAGGGATCAAGAAGTTTTCAATGGCCCTGTGAATGGGCATTTCCTGAAAAGATGTTTTTCTTGAGCTGCACATGGCTCATCTGCGGTTGTATATATTGTTTTTCTTTTGTCTTTAAGTTTTAAATAATGGCTCCATAGCCCAACAACAAGGCACTGAAGCTACAAAAGAGTTCTCGGCAGCCCGTAGGGGCCATGCCGTCCCCCATGGAGCTTAATGTTAGCACATAATCATGTAGAGGGTGATCTCCTGAAAGAAGCGTCCCCTTGGGCAAAGAAACAGATTCGGAAAGCCCATTTTTCCAAAGTTTAGAGGATGGGCGAGTCATTTTAATGAGCAGGCAGTTTCGGACGGCCAAGATATGCCCACCTAGATCTACGGCTGAGTTTTCATTCCGGAGCCCCCTCGCCATTTTGCCTTTAACTGGGTGGGGGGGGGGGTCCTGAATTGGGCGCACATCTCTTAAACGGTCGATATTGAGGTGCCTAGATCGATGGCACTCAAGTGATTTTGGACCCCCTCTGCCATTCTACCTTTAATAGGGGGGGGGGTCTGGAATGGTGTGGTATTGACATGTGGCCCCCTTCCTATCGTGTCGCCTTCTCTACCGTTTCCTCCCCTGCCATCTGTTCTCCACTTGACCACGTGACAGGGCCCGTTCCCTTTGGCCCCTCCTCATCCTCCGACATCTATCCCGCTCCCTTCCACGTCAGCCTCCCATAAATAATGTGTCCCCCATTACCATTATATCCCGTCACCTTCGCCCCTTCTTCTTGCTGTGTGTCTCACCCCTGTTGTTTTCGTGATCACTCCCTTTCCCCTTTCCACGTCAAGCATGCCAGATCCTCCACGACCTATCCATTAGACCGTTCAGCTGATCCAGGTGGCGCTATGAGAAGACTTCCACGTCCTAGAGGGCAGAGTTGACCCGGATTGTTCCTGATCCCAAGAAAACAGTTATTGAAGTTGTTGGAGGTGGTTAAACATCGTCTTCACCATAAATGGAAATTTTGGCAAAGGATTAAAAGCATGTCGATTCATCTGCAGGACATTCAAGAGTCTGATCGTGTTTGTCATAAGTGCACGATCGTCAAGAGTCAGCATGCACATACTGCCAGAATACATGCAGACGTAATGTTTTTAATGCAGTGTCTCATTTTCGCTGTTGTTGTTTTGTTTTGAGTATATGTAGGTGTTTTCGCCATTTTGTAATCTATCGATGGTTGAGCTAGGCTCCCGATTGTAAAGTTTTAACGAAGAACTAGTTTCTCTGGTTATGTATTGGCACTTGAGACTTATTGCCTTATGAATGTCAGCCTCTTTCCGTCTCTTTGTTTACACTATGTTAGAATAGCTCAAAATTGGAGGATCCAGTCGAGTTGCGCTGTTATAGGATGATGTAGGTTGGATCACTATAATAGTTTCATTGTTTCTAATCAGTTCTTGTTCTTTCTCAACGCCGAATGATTTGGAATTGGAGGATCCAGTCAAGTCACCCTTCAGTTCCCTGAAACTCAGAACCAAGAGGATCTTGTATTCTGAGCTTTTCTTCCTCAAGCTGTTGAAAGGCATGATGCCCGAGGCAATCTTGCTCACACCTCTCACCAAGTCTTCCACCTATTCATTTTACAATCAACTCACTGACGGAAGTTAGATCAAGACCTCTTTTGTTCTTTACATACCAGACCTGGTCCCTGAGTTAGAGTGATACCTTCCTGGGTCTCTACCCATTTGATCACCCATTAAATTTATTCATGACATAAACTGATGGTTGTTGGGCTCTGCTCCTGCCATAATCCAGGAGTGACTTCTAACGCTAACACGACCGGTCTGCCAACTGCAACATTATTGTTGTGTGTTTGAAGGAGTTAAAACCTAGGGTATTGCGAGTTTCCATAGTCAGGATGTTGATGGCTGCTCCCAAATCAACTAGTGTATTGGGAAAAGAGCAGCCCTGGATCTGAACTGTTACTATGGGATTCCCCGGATTTGCATATTTAACTAGTTCTTGTCTACCTAAAATTAGATTAGATAAGGCTCCTACCACACGGACTATTGATGATGGATTTTTAATTTTTTTGACGGGTTTTTCTGACATAGCTCTTTGATTGTTTTTGCGTAGATGGGGATGTCCTAAAGAGCTTGCAGTAGTGGAATCTTGATATATAAATTCTTGAGTTCCACTACAAGGTCGAAGTTGGGATATACGGTCAGTTTTGCTATCATCAATCTTTCGGGGAACGGAAGGGAGGGTGTTGCACCCTTTTCAGGATCTTGTGATTCGACTGTGTCTCTCGCCCACTTGATTTCTTCTGTTATTTCCACAGTCGGAGGTGTTATTGTTGGTTGTTTCTCCTACCCTTGAAAAACATCATTTTCTTCAGGGGAGATTATTCGTCCTGACCTTAATCGTAGTTCGTTGCACCCTACCAAGCTGGTCTCTCCTTATCCATTTTCCATAATCTGGATGAGCTGAGCTGGTCTGTTATTTTGATTTCAGTGAGGTTGGGCTGGTAGTTGAGGGTGCAATTGGGATTGTGGATTTTGTGACAATTGAAATGGGGCTTGTAATGTAGGCTGAGTTTGAGGGGCCATCCCCATGGGTTGATTGTTTATCCCCATGGGGTGCTGCCAATTCTGATTCCAATTTGGGTTTTGGGTAGTCATGTTGGGCCACTATGAAGGGTAAATGTTGTTATTGGATTTTTGCCAGGATGAGGTGGGATATTGTGAGTTAGGCCAAGTAGAAGTTGTAGTTGGTTGATTCTACCAAGCAGGGATTGCAGTGGGTTGGTTTTTCCAAGTGGGATTTGCAGGTGGATATTGCTGGGGTTTCCAGTTTTGATTAGTAAACGACTGACCCTGCCATGTGCTACCAGGAACTTGTTGGTTATACTGTCTGGAGAAGAAAGAGAAAGGGTCCTGCAATGTATTTGGGGGCCGATTCTGCCATTGATGGCACTGAGCCATTAGATATAATGGTTTTGTTTCTTCTTTTGTTTCCCTAAAGAAAAATTTTAGTCCAGGAAGCAATGGGCATTGTTCCATGTCATGATCCTTGGCCCAGATAGCGCAAACCCAGACTGCGTCCAAAGGGCAATCCCTTGGACCATATTTCCTTCTGCACATGTGGCAAAATATGACTAACGTTTGTTATGCTTCTATTTTCTTTTGTTTGGCCTGCAACACATCCAATTGTGTACTTAGAGTGCTCAGAATGTATTTTTTAAAGTTTTCTAAGAGATTACTAACTTTAGCTCGAGTAACACCCCCGTTGGTAATATTGCTATTTCTGGTGAAGGGGGTACGTATCCCTGATCTGGTCCGTGAACTTCCTCTTGAGCACCTAATGCACAATAGGACAATGTCATCATAAGTTTCTTGATAAATATCACCTTTCCCCATTAAATTCAACGTTTCTACCCATTCATCTTTCATACCTTTAATTAGAGTTTCCTTAAGTACTTCCCCTGGTAGCGTGCCATAGGGTGTTCTTTGTAAATTATATTGAAATCTCTCTACATATTCTTCTAATGATTCATTTTCTTTTGCAGTCATCTGAAAGATTTCATCTTTTAAGTCTCTGGTTCTACAATAATCCTGATATTTTGTCAAGAAGGCTGGTTTCATTTCATCCCATGAGTTTATAGTTCCTCCCCCTAATCCCATGAACCAACGTAGAGCTGCTCCTTTCAAAGTGGAGGGGAACAATTTTAATTTTTTGGGTTCAGAGGTGTAATCATATCCTCTACATAGGACATCAAATTCAAATAAGAATGCGTCCGGGTCTTCTGAGATTAATCCATGAAAGGTTGGCAGGTTTTGTAGGGGAATAGCCTTCATGGGGGAATTGGCAATTGGATCAACTATCGGATATCCCAAAGTGGAAGTCTAGGGACGTTGTGGATTTGGTTGTGCCATTTGATTGAAAATATGCCATAAATATTTAGGGATTTCTTGATCCGGATATTTTATTTGAATTGATTGGTTATCTGATCTTCTAGGGGATCTGATTACACTCCCTCTGTCTGGAATTTCAGGTATGCCTTCTTCTTTTGTAGGAGATTCAGGATTGGGTGGTGGGTCTGTCTTAGTTATCCCACTAGTTTCTCCTTCTCCTTCCTCCAGGTATCAAGAGTTTCCCTCTCCTAAAGGGTTGAGGGGTGGAATATCTGTGATCTGAAAAATTAGCTCAGTCCCTTCAGTTTTGCTATGAATCTCGGTGTGGGCTGCAATTGGTGAAACTTCCACCTGAGGGATTTGGGTGGATTCTTTTCTAGGTCCAACCGAGGCTTGAGATTCTGCTTTTTGGATGATTTCGTCTATGAAAGTACTTCTTCTAGGGAGCACCGAGCCCTGGGGTTTGGTAATTTTTGGTGGAGGTTTTGTTTTTTCAAGATCTTTCTTCTTAGTCATACACACTTCACACAACAAAAAGGAAAAAAATATCAAAAAGGAAAAAAAAAACACCTATGCAACCTCTTAATGCGTCAGCTGGAGGTAGGCACTGGTATAAGCATCTTACTTATTGCCTACGTAGGTTATTACCTTCTGTCTTCAATACCTCATCCTCCAGAGGCATAATCTATACTACCTTTGAAATTCTTCCCCGACAACGATGCCAAAATGTTAGACTCTAAAGATGTCTAAAAACAACCTTAGTTTAAAATTAATTTATCAACCCGAGGATTCATCTTTTATCTCAAAGAATATCGGCAAAGTCTATGCAGATAGCTTATAGAGGCTAAAATCGTGTAGCGAAAGCAGATCTGAGTTTATCAACAATCAAGTTACTCAAACATTCATTAAAGATTCTAGGGATTGAAATCTAAAGCTATGCAAAAGGAAATGAACTAGCTAATCTATTGAATTCATTCTAAGAGCAGTAATTGAATCTAGATAAAGACTTGCAGGAATTGTTGTCATTATGAATCAGAATTACTGAAAAGAAAAAGGTGAATTACTCCATCTATGGAAAGGAACATAGAATGTAATCTAACTAAAAAGAGACGGCAATCATATTTCTATTGAAAGGAACAAAAACTATATTCTACCAGAAAGGAACAACAAATGTAAACTAAGTAAAAGGAACGACAAATGCAACCTAAGTAAAAGGAACAATGATCCAGATTATTTTCGGCACGAAATGAGAGCGGAGATATAATAAAGAAATGCATAGAGATATTGCAGATATTCAATAATATAAAAGAAATGTATCAGAGATGCAACCATAAACACAGATATATAGTAATACATGATTTCTATTCATCAAAGAAATGTACAAAGACTGTAAAAATACAGAGTGAAAGACTCGCTAGAATGGTGGCATCTTATCTCTGAGAAGAGATGTGACGAGTACTCGCATTCGCAAGAAGATGATTACAATGAGGCTCTGAAGGCCTTTTTCCAATAAACAGGAATTCCAAAAGTCCTATACATCCAAAAACCTAACCCTAGGAGATGAAGTGCCAAAAGTCACGTGGGCCCCGTTTGGGTAAGTTAGTACATCAACTTCCTGAGGTCGTAACTTTTGCATACGATCTCCATTTTAGGCGTATGATAGCTCGTTGGAAAGGTATTGTCGAGGAGATTAATTTTGGGGGCTCAATCATGCCTTTATATATAATTGAGAACCTTGATATCGAAAAACCTTGATTTGGGCCCTCAAAATGGCACTGGAAGTTAAAAACTGCTAAAAATAGTAAATTGCCAAATTTGCTAGAAAACTGTTTTGAGCCAGTCGAAAAAGGTGGGTGGCCACCGATATACACCTGGATCAAACAAAAAATGTAAACTTATGAAAGGAACAACAAATTTGAACTTATGAGGAACCTTCACGCATCGAATCTCAGTAATAGGAATTGGAACAACAATCATTCAATACTTCAGGGAATATCTATTTATTACAATTGACATGAAACCATCAACACACTTATGCGTTTGTTAACTACTATAAAAGATAATTGAATCACAAGACATAATTTGAGCTGATACAATTACAGATCGAACAGTAGCTCCTTCAGACTGGGCCCTCGGTCCTTAGAAGCACTGTTATTTGAAACTCAGTATATAAAAATGGAAAAACTGCTCGAGGCTTCTATTGATTTCATAGCTAGTACAACATTTCTACAAAAAGTGCTAACACATAGAAATTCTATAGTCTCTATTCTTGAGTGAAAATCTCTCTCTCCTTCAAGATATATTTACCCCTTATATGTTACAATAATCTGGGTAAATTAAGCTATCCTGAGGATCGAGAGATCCTCAGGATTGCTTTACTATTAAAATGAGTAACTCAATTATCTTTAAAACTACTTTGCACCATAAAGTATTCAACCTCCAATAGCTTGTGCATCTTCAAGATTCCCCTTGCTATCTTGGGTTCGACAATATTTAACCAATCCTGTAATAAAACCAGACAATTCCAATCATATTTAGAATCTATGTAATCTAATCGCCAACAATCAACGCTAAAGGGTATATTATTCATTTTCTATTCTATTTGCTTCTAAATAACCGAAAATTCAATCAAAATAATATCATGAAATGTGGGAAAAAGGAAGATATTTATACCTTTTTCATAACCTAACAACTACCTTGTAGCCTCGCTTCCCCTTTCTCCACATCGTCGTATGTATCTTTAATCTTCTGTGGTAGGGTGCGGTCTACAGCCTTCCCTGGATAAAACTCTTGCGGGTCTGGTCCCTGCATTCTCAATCCGATGATCTGATGGATCAATACTGGATTGACGGTGATGCATCTGTCAAGCCACAAATAACCACCATGGAATCTCGACAGCAGGAGCTTAACGCACGCGTTAACCTCTCGGTGCCTTCCAAAATGGGGTATTTTCATCATGTTCAGGATGGTGGACTGTGCGAGGTCCATAGTCCATGGTTGGGGGATTATCCTCGACTTCTTCCCCTTCATCCTAGTCAAATAACTGTGAGGAGCGATCATTCTGAAGTTCTTGCAATCCCCTAGGTTAAAGTCGTCGATCTTTATTGTCATGATCTTATCTAGATGAGGCTTGCCTATGCGTATCCCCTTCGGGAGGTACGCAGTTGATCCAGATTTTATGAGTAGAACGAAATGACTATAGATTATTAACATGTGCTTAACACAAAATAATAGAGATACAGTAAAACTGGTTTTCTATTCAATAAGGAAATAAGCTGAAACTGTAAAATGCAGCGGAAACAAGCTTGCTGGAATGGTGGTGGCTTATCTGTGAGAAGAGATGTGACAGCTGCGCTCATTCACAAGAAGATGATTACAATGAGGCTTTGAAGGCCTTTTTGACAATAAATAGGAATGCCAAAAACCCAAGACATCCAAAAACCTAACCCTAGGAGATGAAGCGTCAAAAGTCATGTGGGCCTTGTTTGGGTAAGTTAGTACATCAACTTCCTGGGGTCGTAACTTTTGCATACGATCTACGATTTAGGCATATGATATCCCGTTGGAAAGGTATCATTGAGGATATTCATTTTGGGGGCTCAATGATTCCTTCGGCTATCATTGAGAAGCTCTATCCCGGAAAACCTTCATTTAGGCTCTCAAAATGGCCCTGGAAGTTAAAACTGCTAAAAATAGTAAATTGCCAAAATTGCCAGAAAGTTGTTTTGAGCTAGTTGGAAAAGGTGGGTGGCCACCGATATCCACCTAGATCAATCCTCCCTCCTTAGGAAGAAATAGTCTCCATTGCATTGATTTTCCCCATTAGATGAGGAAATTTCTGCTGAATTTGGCCCTAGGTGAGCCACTTTCCTTGGTGCGGGAGCTGCCCTGTTTTGACGAATCGATAAAGCTGGATCCTTTGCTGTCGAGTGCCCTTGATTTATGCGTCCACAATCTGATCATTGGATGCCTGTTGTATGTAGTCAAGGTTGAGATCTGTTGGTGTCATTTTTTCTGCTACGTCTGAGGTGTCCAATAATGGTGGGAAATAAGGGCGAAGGAGATCCACGTTGAACACTGGGTGCAGGCCAAGGAAAGGAGGAATGTTGAGCTCAAAATCATTATCCCCCACAGCCTTGGTAATGGTGTACTTCCCATAATGGAGTGGGAGAAACTTTCGATGGGGTCCTATAAGGAATTATTTTTGCAAGTGCAACCAAACTTTGTCACCCACCTGAAACTTATGTGGCACCTGATGTTGATCATGGCGTTTCTTGTACTTGTCATTGGACTTTTGTAGGATATCTTGAACCTGTTGGCAGATGTGTGTGATATTCTCAATGAACTGGGTGGCTTTGTTAGCCTCATTTGGAGCAGGAGATGAGTTGGTCGAGGTGACCACAAGGGAAGTGCAACATCTATGGGACCCAATGGTTGGAATCCCAACCCCACCTGAAAGGCACTATGGCCAATTGAGCTATGTAGGGCTCGATTGTAGCTATGTTTGACATAGGGAAGGATCTCATCCCATGTGTGAGGGTGCTTTGAATTATACATGCGAATGATATGCACACTCATTCGATTTATGACCTCGGTTTGGCCATCTATCTGGGGGTGGAAGGCCATGGATTTGGTGAGCTTGGTGTCCAGTAGTGACCAAAGGCTCGACTAGAATGCGCTGAGAAATTGACTGCCCCGATCTGAGACACTGGTTTGTGGGATTCCAAAATGTACCCATAATCGTTCAAATAAGAGCTTGGCAGTGGCCTCAACTGTGATGTTCTTCTTCCAGGCAACCAGAATCGCCATCTTAGAAAAGCGATCAACAACCACAAAAACACAGTCATTTCCCTGCTTAGTGGATGGGAGGCCTGACATGTAGTCCATTGAGATGGATTCCCATGTCCTGTCAGGAGTAGGAAGAGGGGTGTACAAGCCCTGTTTCTTAGTGGTTAGTTTGGAAATGGCGCAGGCAGTGCAAGACCTGATATACTTGTTGACCTCCTGTCGAAGTTTCAGCTAGTAGAAATGTTTCTGTAGCATCGCCATTGTATTTTCAACGCCGAAGTGTCCTGCCACCCGACTGTAGTGGGATTCCCAGATCATCTTTGCTCACTCGCTTGATGGAACAAAAATATGGCCCAGACGACACAACCACCCATCCTGAAGATGGAAATTATCGACAATTTCATTTGCACCCAACATTTGGTAGGTGGTGGCGAAGTCTGTGTCTGCCTCATAGAGTTGGGTCCATCCAGAGGTTTCATGGCCGCTGGAGTCTAGCACCATGGTGAGTGCTGTGTCTGGCAGTTTGCTGAGGCAATTAGCGACGTGATTGGTGATTCTTGTTTTATACTTGATGTTGAGGTGGAGTTGCTGCAAGTATGTGGACCACTTTTGATGGAGATCATTCTGCAATTTTCCTTCTGTCTGCATGAACTGCAGTGGCTTATGATCAGTGTGAATGATTGTCTCCTTCCCAAGAATGTAATGTCTCCACTGGCGGAAGGCTTTCAAAATGGATTACATTTATTTGTCGTAAGTAGGGTACTTACAAACAAATTTTGATAGTGTCTCACTATGATAGGCCACGAGGTGGCCGTGTTGAGTGAGAACGATGCCCACTGCATAGTCTTAAGCACTTGTCTCGATCTCAAAGGGTTGTTGCAGGTATGGTAGTGAAAGTACTGGGGCTGAGCACAAGCGCTACTTCAAATCGTCGAACACTTGTTGTTGGGACCGACCCCACACAAATTTCAACTTACCACCACCCCTGGTTATTTGGCTAATGGCCCATGCAATATGGGAGAATCCCAGCATGAACCTGTGGTAGAAATTGGAAAGGCCCAAGAAGCTTCGAAGCTCAGTGAGTGAGGTTGGGGCTGTCTAGTCACGGATTAGTTGGATCTTGACTGGATCAACATGTACGCCATGCTGATAAATTATGTAGCCCAGGTAATGGATCATGTCCATGCTGAAGGATCATTTTTCCAAGTTGGCTTATAGCTTGTGTTGCCGCAGGGTGTGCAGAACCTGCTGAATATGTTGCAAGTGTTCGGCCCAAGTCTTGCTATAAATGAGAATGTCATCCAGATACACCACCAAAAAAGTATTAGTGAATGGTTGCAGGATATCATCCATCATCCTCATGAAAGTGGATGGAGAATTTTTCAAACCAAAGGGCATGACCAACCATTCAAAAAGGCCTTCCTTTGACTTGAAGGCAATTTTCCATACATCTATCTGTTCTATCGAGACTTGGTAGTAGCCAGACTTTAGATCAATCTTACTGAAGTATTTGGCCCCCGTTAGTTGATCAAGGAGGTCGTCGATTTGGGGAATCGGGTACCAGTTTCTGACTGTGATTTTATTCAGAGCCTGATAATCAATGCAGAGTCACCAGATTCCATCTTTCTTCTGTACCAGCATGATTGGGCTCCCACAAGGTGATGAGCTGGGATGGATGTGCCCCTTGTGGAGAAGTTCTTGGATTTATTTCTTGATCTCCTCATTCTCTAATAGAGAGCAATGATAGATTGGCCCATTTGGCAGTGGTGCACCAGGGGTCAGATCGATGGGGTTCTTGACCTGGTAGTGCAGAGGTACCCCTATAGGTGAGGAGAAGATATTTGAGTATTCTTCCACGACCTTATCTACTTGCTTCTGTTGTGTGGAGAGGTCGGCCGCAGAGACCCTGGATGTGGCTGTGATCTTTCGCTTATTCCGAGAGCAAATCACGAAGAAGACAAACTTCCCCGTTTGAGAGATGACCTTCCTGCATTGCTTAGCAGAGATCAAGGAAATAACACTAGGTGGGACTGCCTTGGGTATCCTGTACAATTTCTATTTAAAGTAATAATAACACTATGAGGCCTAGACTCATATACAACATGACATTTTCATAAATAAGGTTGGCCCAAAAGAACATCACAAACTTCGAGAGGAGAAAAATTACACAATACCTCATCTTTGAAGGGCTTGATGTCGTACAACAATCGACACTATTGGCTGACGTAGAGATTGCTTCCTTGGTGAAGCCGTCTAATGGTGTAGGGTTGTGGGTGCGACATTGTCGGCAGGGCCAGACGCTTGAGGACCTATACTAAGATGAGGTTCTTCTGGATACCTCTATCAATGATGAAGTGGAGCGGGGTGCCTTTTATCCACATCTGTGAATGGAAGAGGCGTTCTCCCTCTTTTGGCTCGTCTGGTTCACCAAGCTAGAGCTTGGTGGTAGGAACAATGGCATTGGGTTCTGTGTCAATGATCCATATTCCCCTTTCTAGTTTTGGCTTAGAGTCTGAACCCGCATCTAATTCAAATTCTTTCACTTCGGTCACTAGTGACTGCTTTGAGAGGCAACCAGTAGTGTTATTCCAAGGGCTCTTATGGCTCTTATGGAAGTCGCACCACTTCCCATATCTTTCTTTGTCTTTCCGGTGTCCTTCTTTGCTTGTAGCTTGGAATGGTTTTCTTGATACTGACCATATTTTCTCTGTCCTTTGTTTTATGGGTTGGGGCCATCCTTTCCTGGATTTTGTTGTGAGGGGTTCCCAGGCCCAAATTGCCGCATCTTTTGTTTGAGATTCTACTCGATTTTGACGGCATATCAGTAGGCTGCACCCAAAGATGAGATGTACAGAAATTCCATTTCTGTGTAGATGTATATATGAAAGGCGCCACGATACTTGAGCACCAAATGTCGCTTTGAATTTTTCATACCCATCTTGGTGCACAAGGTATGAAAGATATTTTTGAAATATAGCACTGCTTGGTCTCTTTCTTGCCGAAGTGTGGTCCATTTGGTATACAGGTCGTCATAACTTTCAACAGGGTAGTATTGTTCCTTAATAACATCTCCAAAATATTCCCAGGTGGCCATGACTGTAAATAATGAGGGTTCCTCTGTTTCCTTTTTCTCACAGAAAGTTTCCCACCAATCTTTGACATGGGGAATGACGTTGAGGAGTGCAAAAGTAATCTTTTCTCTATTCGAAAAGTTATGGATAGAAAAATACCCTTCTAGTAGATTCAACCACTTGTCTACAACATCTGCGTCTATCTGAACTTCAAATATAGGAATATCGAAGTTTATTTGTACCTTGAATAGGGCGACACCTCCCCTCGAGGAAGATGTGTCTCCTATTGGTAGTCGCCGAAGGATTTGTGCGAAAATATCCATCATCTCGTTCCTTTGTTGCATGAGGGATTCCTCAATCAATAGTTTGAAAGGATATCCTATCCTGTCATATTTATTTTCTCCTTCCATGAGAGGTCACTTGGGCATGTGAGAGATTTTTCCCTCAAGAGAAACAAGCTCGAGACCTAACTCTTTGTACTTCAACCTCATCAGGGACATGCATTAAGACGATAAGGAGCAGACCACTCTAATACCACTGATCTGGATTTTATGAGAAAAAAAAAATGACTACAAATTATTAAAATGTGCTTAACATAAAATAACAGAGATGCAGTAAAACTAGTTTTCTATTCAATAAGGAAATAAGTTGAAACTGTAAAATGCAGAGGAAACAAGCTTGCTGGAATGGTGGCAGCTTATCTCTGAGAAGATATGTGATGAATGCGTTCATTCACAAGAAGATGATTACAATGAGGCCCTGAAGGCCTTTTTTACAATAAATAGGAATTCAAAAAACCCTAGACATCCAAAAACCTAACCCTAGGAGATGAAGCGCCAAAAGTCATGTGGGCCCCGTTTGGGTAAGTTAGTACATCAACTTCTCGGGGTCGTAACTTTTACATACAATCTTCGTTTTAGGCGTATGATATATCCTTGGAAAGGTATCATCGAGGAGATTAATTTTGGGGGCTCAATGATGCCTTCAACTTTTATTGAGAAGATCTATCCCGAAAAACCTTCATTTAGGGCCTCAAAATGGCCCCGGAAGTTAAAATTGCTAAAAATAGTAAATTATCAAAATTTCCAGAAAGTTGTTTTGAGCCAGTTGGAAAAGGTGGGTGGACATCGATATCCATCTAGATAAGAAGTAACCAAGGTGTATTCGAAGTCCCTGGGGACATTGTCACGATTCACAGCATCAACCAGAGGTGGGATGTAGTTGGGAAGGATGGAAGGGATTAACTTCGCGTTTGCCAAGTCATCTCGATGCTTGGTTATTTTCTCATCTGCAACTCGGGATGGTCTGGAATTATGAGTAGTTGAAGGGGAGGCTTTCACTCCTCGCATCGATGAGGCTTAAACTCATGTGGACATCACTCTCTTTGCCATTAGATCGATTACAATTTCCTCTACTGACTTTTCTACAACGTTGAGCTCGTCTGACATGCACGCTCGAGATCGGATATCTCAGGCTAATGAACAATTTCTCAATGCAATAGAATGTATGGCAAGGTATCAATAAGAACAAGATGGTAACAATGAGTTCTCTTGTTGGCTCAGATACAATTTGCGAAAGTGTGCTTGGTGCAACAGTCAACGGGATAAGTAGACATAGATGTAACAAATCCTTCCAACGAACAAGAAGCCTTCATCAATGTAGTTATGTTTGTTACGATGCGGTCCCAATGGTTCGATGGTGAACTTGCTGATCATAACTGGTGTTCTAACCGTTCAAGAAAATCAATCTAACAGTTATAATGCCTCCAACGGTCATATCTCTCCACCATGGCGAAGTTCCATTCTGAGTTGCTCTGATATTCTGGTGAAGTTCGAATTCTAGATACCTTCCTTCTGCGAATTTTTCTCTGGAACTTCCTGTAATTTCTCCAACTTTGCTTTCTTCTTGCTGAGATTTCTAGCCTTCTTCCTTGTGATCTGCGTTACTGGGTTCCTCTTCCCATTTCGATTCTTATCTCCTCTTGGCATAGTAACTTCACGTTGTTGATGGTCTTTTGTAGGGTTCAAGGCCAATACTTCTTCTCTGTCTGGGGTAGGTTCTCTATTCTCTTATACAGACAGGTGTTTTAGGTCTGCTTGTGTTATTTCAACGTCGATATCCAGATTTCTGGTCCTCATTAGGTTCGACTAGTTTTCTTTTTCTTCCAGTAAGTGTTCTATTCTCTTAGCCATGAAGTCTCTTAGTTTTTATTTTTTCTGTTCTAGAGATTCCTCTTCTTGTTTTCTTTGGATCTGATCTTTCTCAATTCAGTTTTTTCCTAGTAACATAGGAAATTGGGCGTTGTTCTCAATAAATTTAACAACCTCAAATTCTTATTCTGTCGAAGTGCCATGAGTTTTCATAGATGTCTGGGTAAGTCTTCCACATAGGGTTATCATCTTTCCTCTAAATAATCTTATTCCTCCCAATGAAAGAATCATAGTAGGATTTCCTAAAATTTCCCAAGTTCCTTCTGTCATAATATTCACCCGTGTTTCCTCATCCAGAACACAGTCTATGTCGAAGTCTCTTATTCTTGTTTCTATGCACTCTTTCTCTTTAAATATCTCTGATAAGTTGATATCTCTGTGGTCATTCAAGGTTTCTTTCATTTGTAGTAATACAATATCTGATTCTTTCTGGGGTTCTTCCATGGTCTCTGTTTCTTGGACTTTCTTAAGGTTTTCTTGTCTCATATTCATTCTTTCAACCTTAGCAATCATTCTAGGGAAATCCAGAACGTCGTGGTCCACAACTTTACAACAAATACAACTAGGTCTTCTATCAGGGAAATCCTTAGCAAGATGGTCCGACCTTCTACAACTATAAAAAAGGGTTAATCCTCTCTTCCTCTTAAATAATCCCCAGCCTTTCTTGTACTCCAAACTAGGATCCTGGTAGCTAACCTGCAAAAAGTTCTTCCTAGAATCCTCCATCCATTTGTTAGTCCAAACATTCTTTCTATGCATAGGAATAAAATATCTTTCATTATTTATACTAGATCTACTCATATCAAACCTTCTTTCTTCTAACTGTGCCCTAGTTTTCAGACTAGGACAAAATTTATCAAACATACCTAGATCCATACTTTCGAAAAAACAATTTCCGCTTATCTTACCTTTAAAAAAGCACAAAGCTTTCAAATCTTACCTCTTTAATAAAAAAAAATCACTGATCTTACCTGTTCTATTTAGATCTGCCTCCTTTCTTAGCACAAATATTCACAAGTCAAGTATAATACTATGCACTAAAGCAACAGATATACACATAGAGCTTTCTTTCTTTTCCTCAGTTCCCATCAATCACAGTTTTAGGTCCCGGCAACGGAACCATTTGTTGGCACAGGGGTAGACCCAGGGTTCAATGCTTCAACAACGCACCAAAAAAACCCTAAACACCGGCCCTTTCAACAACACCTACGAAGCAGATGAAGTCTCACCCGAGGTAGAGGTAGGGGTGGTTGTAGGACTCCAATGTTTGCAACCTTAGCTGGGACACAGATCTGTGATTAAAATACTCTAACAAAGAACTTAGTAGTTTTCATTCATTAGTATTTAACCTTTGTCTACAACGAAGATAAACCCTAATTACAGTGAAATGCAGTATTCAACAAGATTCAACACATTCAAGCACTAAGAACATCAACATAGATCAGATCTAGCATCTTATTCACATTAAAAGGTACTAAGCTATCATATTCATCTAAGAATACATAATTGCACTAAGAACTAATCATATGAACCATAAAACAACCATAATGCACAAAGCAAACACAACACAGGATATACGTGGTTCACCCCCAGCCTGGGGCTATGTACACCAACTTTTCTTCTCTTTATTGTCTTTTGTCAATCTTCTACATGAACAGAGCATCAAAAGGTCATGCTCCGCATAGGATAGGAGATTTGGGCACACCTTGCCAGATCCTCCTTCTCCAAGCTAGGTTACAGCACAAAGCCTTTACACAGTCTCTTATAGTCACTTGCACTTATCCTTGCAAGTCTCACACAATATGCACAAAGCATGTACAACTATCACTTGCACATAGCACATTGGCCTTGAATTTCCCTTATCACCTAACATCACACACTTGCACACCTACTTACATTGCCTAGATTTCTATTTATACATTAAAAAATGGGCCTAAACATGGGTAAACCCATGGGCCGACATCCCCATACCCATTACATAAGCCCAAAACCCAAAAATCCCTAAAAAGGGGCTAATATCTTGAGATCTCTGCTTTGACTTGTGCTCCGCCTTCGACAACCTGTCGAAGTCCCAAAATAGGTCAAAATTGACCAAGGATCTCCAAAACTTGGTCAAGGGACAACAACATATTTAGTATAAATAGGAGTCAAGTCTATGAGAAGTTTTTTCTTGGATATTATTGTAATATATCTCTGCTCTGCTGGAGGTTGACCCCTCGAAGAGGCAACTGAACATTGCTCTCGGTAATCAAAATGTTATTTCTGGTGTTATTTTTCTATCTTTCTGGTATTATCGTGGTGTTGTTCTGGTTATATTGTTGTTCATATTCCATTTCTAGCTATTTTTTTTTCTGCATACTTTTTATATCTGGAATATTACAAGTGGTATTAGAGCACTTTTCTCGGCAAAAAATTGTGGATTAATTTATTTTCAGGGTAGAGACGTATTCCAACATCTTTAAGCTATAGAGATCTGTCATTACGTGCATAAACCCGCAGTCGTGGATTCATACACGTAGGAAATACAAGTGGTACTTAAGTGCACATCTGTTGGCCACCCTTGTAACCCCTGTTGGTACCCCTTTGAGTGGCAGTGCATCAAACAACACTTGTATACGGATTAGCCTAGACCTCCTGAAGCCCTCCATAGATAAACCAACCAGCCGCCTGGCTTCTATAGTGCCACCGAGAAAAACACTCGAGAATATACTCTCTAGTACCTGGGTAGTCAGGTAGTACAAATAAGGGTATAGTCTAGCCTCCTTAGTTGGTGCCCTGAGATATCGAGCTGAGTACTACTGGTGGACCCCACACGTAAATCAGAGAGATATAGCATAGGGAAAACCCTTGTCTATAGAACCCTTGAATACCCTAACCCTTGGGAAGGAAACAAAAATAGAACCAACAAGATCTATTGTCATGCTGCATTGTCTTCTGCATTCTGGCTGCAAAATTACTACACATTTCTTCCTGTTAAGCATTTGGGAATTATGTCACTGCAGTATTCTTCAAGACGGAGTATAACTCCTCAGGAGTTAAAAAAAAAAAAGTATAGTGGTCCCTCCGACACACTTATTTGGTACCTATTTCATTGGATTCCCCTTTTCTCCCTGATCGCAATCATACCCTTCCTTTTTAATCCTTTTTGTTTCAGTGGAC
>ML779017.1:909381-989106 GCA_009831015.1 Picea engelmannii | reverse complement strand
TTCATCTACCCTATCTCTGACAGTCAATGGGTTTCTCCATTAGTTGTTGTACCTAAGAAAAATGGGAAATGGAGAATTTGTGTAGACTATAGAGAATTGAACAAAGAAACACTTAGAGATCATTTTCCATTACCATTCATAGACCAAGTCTTAGATTCACTAGCTGGGAAAAAATATTTTTCCTTCCTAGATGGATTTAGTGGCTATAACCAAATAAATATAGCATTAGAGGATCAGGACATAACTACTTTTACATGCCCTTGGGGTACATATGCTTATAAGGTATTACCTTTTGGTTTATGTAATGCTCCAGCTATTTTTCAAAGAGCAGTCTTGGCCATTTTTGCTGATTTAGTACATGAATGTGTAGAGGTATGTATGGATGATTTCTCTGTGCATGGTGATTCTTTTGATAAGTCCTTGAAAAATTTGGAAAAAGTCCTAATAAGATGCATAGAAACAAATTTGTCCCTTAGCAATGAAAAATGTTTTATGATGTTAACTGAAGGAATAGTATTGGGTCATCATATTTCATCATCAGGAATTACAGTGGATCCTGCAAAAATACAAATCATTGTAAATCTACCAGAACCAATCAGCCAAAAGGATGTGAGAAGTTTTCTTGGATATGCAGGCTATTACCGAAGATTCATTGAAAATTTTAGTAAAATAGCTTTGCCATTATTCAAATTACTTGCAAAATATATACATTTTCATTGGAATACTAACTGTCAAAATGCCTTTCAGAAGCTCAAAGACAAGCTATCAAAAACACCTATCTTAAGAGGGCCTAATTGGGCTTTTCCATTTCACATATCTACAGATGCATCAGATACTGCAATAGGGGCATCATTGGGTCAAAAGGAAAATCTTATGACTTATGCTATTTACTTCATTAGCAAAAATTTAACCCCTGCAGAGTTGAATTACACAGTCATAGAGAAAGAAATGTTGGCACTAGTACATGCTGTGAATAAATTCCGTCACTACATCACTGGTTATGAAGTCTTTATCCATACAGATCATTTTTCCATAAAATATCTCATGAAAAAACCTATTACTAATGGTAGGATAACAAGATGGTTGTTGTTGATGCAGGAATTCAACATCACAGTCTTGAATAGACCTGGGAAGGAGAATCAAGTGGCTGATTTCCTATCTCGATTAAAAACCTCTGGTGAGATTGTTCCTGTCTCAGATAATTTTCTTGATGAACACCTATTTGCAATTTCAGTTATAACTCTGTGGTATGATGATATAGCCAACTATTTATCATCAAGGATGTTACCTCCTTCTCTCACATCCAAAGAAAAGAAAAAGATAATTAAACAAAGTGCTAGATACACATGGATTGATGGAGATCTCTTTTATACAGGATATGACCTCATAATTAGAAGATCTGTAAGACAAGATGAGATTTTAGAAATATTAAAGGCTTGCCATGATGAACCTTGTGGTGGTCATTTTGTAGATAAGAGGATAGCATACAAAATACTCAATTTAGGGTATTATTGGCCATCAATCTTCAAAGATTCCAAGAAATATGTTCGAAGTTGTGATAGCTGCCAAAGGATGGGAACGCCACTTCCAACCAATGAGATGTCCCTCAAACCACAAGTTCACATTGAGCCATTTGAAAAATGGGCTCTTGATTTCATTGGTCCAATAAATCCACCATCAAAAGGGAAGCAGTACATCTTAGTATGTACCGATTATGTTACAAAGTGGGTGGAAGCCAAATCATTAGTGAGAG
The DNA here is from genome assembly GCA_009831015.1 of Picea engelmannii. NCBI lineage: Eukaryota > Viridiplantae > Streptophyta > Pinopsida > Pinales > Pinaceae > Picea > Picea engelmannii. The sequence goes on along the minus strand of ML779017.1, from coordinate 987,353 downwards.
CCACAGAACAATCAGTGGTGAACTTCCTCTTTGAAGAAATATTTGTCAGATTTGGAGTACCCCGGGAGATTGTAACAGATCAAGGAGCACAGTTTACTTCTAAAATGGTGAAAGACTTGGCAAGAAAATATCAGATCAAGCATCATAAATCTACACCCTATCATCCACAAGCACATGGACAGGTGGAATCTACTAACAAAACTTTAGAAGAAATCATGACCAAGATAGTCCAAATACATAGAAAATATTGGTCAGACAAGCTTCAAGAAGCATTATGGGCATACAGAATCACCTATAAAAACAATATTGGGTTCACTCCTTATCAACTGGTCTATGGTAAGCAAGTTTTGTTACCTATAGAATTTCAACTTCATACTTTTAAACTAGCAGCTGATTTAGGAATAGATCTTTCCGAAGCACAAAAAGAGAGGATCGTGCAATTAAATCAATTGGATGAGATGAGATAGGCAGCAGTTGAACACAACACTTTGATACAACAACAAAGGGCACATTGGCATGATAAGTACATCAAGAAGAAACAATTCAAAGTAGGAGACTGGGCTTTGTTATTTGATTCAAAATTCAAAGATTTCAAAGCTAAATTTACAACTCATTGGCTTGGTCCATATGAGATTGCAGAGGTATATGACAATGGCTCAGTCAAAATACAAACAATAGATGATGAGGCAAGCTCATTCATAGTCAATGGACATAGGCTAAAGCTCTACAATAAGATTTTAAACAAGGAAGACTTTCTGCAACAGATATCTCAACAGAATGAGATGGAAGTGTTGGACAAACAGAATCATGTGTCTCCTTCACATTCTCCTTAATATATATATATATATATATATATATATATATATATATATATATATATATATATATATATAATAAAACAAAAGAAAAAATAAAAAAAGGAAGTTTAGTAGTGAAAATCCAGGAAACTGACACAATATAAACTCAAATTTTCATTGGAAAACCAAGTAAAATTGGCCAATCAAAATTCTCCAAAAAAAATATTTTCATTATTAACTTCTAGTTTCATTTTACAGCTTCAAAAGTTTTACAAATATTTATCTCTACGACTTGAGGACAAGTCAATAAATAAGGCTGAGGGGGATAAGGTATACATTTTTGAAAACCTTTCAACTCTTCTACAGATGACATCATGCATTTCAAAAAGGAACTTCAGCAGAGGGACCTGAGAAGAGTATCAATTCCATTCAACAGAGGGACCTGAGAAGAGTATCAATTCCATTCAGCAGAGGGACCTGAGATACTAAGCAAAATAAATACAAGAGGAAATTTATCAAAATTGAAGACTTACAACAACATTCCAGCCAGCTTCAATCAGGCAAAATGAGTAAACAAGTTAGTATATATTTTCCTTTTTAATGCTTTAAATTTGGAAAATTCTTCATAAGCTAAGAAATGATAAATATCCTATCTTTCCCTTTTCCTACATCATCTTTTCATCACTCCATTCTCATATACCCTCAGAAGCATAAAAAATGGTACTCAAAGGAACCAATTTTGGTTTCCAAGGGAGTTATAAGGAAAGGATTGGGTTTCAAATTCAAACACATTGTTTTTGAGTGGTAAAATGCTCTGTTTATGAAGACAAAAGTTGCATACACATAGATTGAATTGTTGTTTTCATAAATAAAAGGTTGTTTTCATACACATTTAAAAAAGGGGTCATAAGAAGAAGGTTTTAAGCATGACAAGAGGATGGTTACTCAAGGAAACGAATTAAGGAGTTATAAGTCAAGTGAACACATTTTCTAAAAAAAAAAACCATTTCTTATGATGATTACAAGGAAGAGGGAAAGTACAAAGGTACAAATACAACAACACCTTAAGCTATGATCGTTGTACAAACCCATTTTTAAAAAAATGATAAAAACCCTTGTCTAAATTTATTCCACAATGATTTTTCTCCCTTCCTATAAAGTGTTACGACTCAAACTCTTTTCATGTGCCGTGTCTCACTTGAACGCTCCCCAGACTTGAACATTTGACGCACTCCTGTGTATACTTACCTCCATTTCAAAACGCATGCTTTGTTTCAAACACACCAGCGCCATTCCAAACAAAGAATCCCTACGCTCTAGCAAATTGTTCCCTCCTACGCCTTCCTATCCTGAAATCTCTGATAAATAACGAATTGTATGTCGACAATTTCACTGTCAACATATAACATTCTCGCCTTGTGGAAGGAAACGTGGAAGTTGAAGGAGATGCATGGTGAGCAAAAGCAAGAGAACGTATTCAAGTAGGAGTCGGCCAGTGAAGTTAAGTTCGAACTCAAATAATTGTAAAGCTAAGTGCAAAATTCGACTTCCTGAGGTACATTTTGAAAACAAAACAGTTCATTTCTAGCAGAGGCTGATTGAAAGAAGGAAAATTGAGCTGGGATTCAACAAGAAGCCTGAGAATTTTTATCAAATTACCAGGTATGCCCTTGCATCAAAATTTTTATGATTGAAGAACAGAGAGCAGTTTAGAAATTTGAAAAATATGAGATTTTCTTTGTTTTTGAACAAAAAAATCTTATTGAAGACCATTCATATAATTAAATCCAAACAGAGTCTGAAAGTTTAAAAATCTTGGTCAAAGAAATTGCAGGGTTGAAACTTTTGACAAAAATAGACCTCCTTTTTATAAACAGTAGAAATATTTTAGGGTCTTGCTCTTAAAAAATTGGAAGAATGGTGTCTAGATATGAACCAGAGAAACTCGATACATCATAAATTCATAAAGATTGTATACAAATTCTTGAGCAAAAATAGTGGATAGCTTTCTTTGAAAAATTTGATGGATCTTGTGAAGAAGTTGCTTTAGAATTTGCTCATTCATTTGATGGGGAAAGGGCTACTGTTGGAAACCTTACCATTAGAATCTCTGAAGATATCATTGCACATGTCACTGGACTTCCTCAAATAGGAGAAAGATATTTTAAAATTAAGCATTTCAAAGATAAATCATGGGCATCTTTTATTTCCAGATCTAGGGTGGCAACAGTCAATTGGAAAAAGGGAATCCCAAGGAGTTGGTTGATTCATCCTTGGGATGAATTAGCATATCTCATACAGAAGTTTATAACTTGTGAGGGAAGATTTAGCATCATCTACCTATATCACATTAAGCTGCTACAATAGTTAAAAGGTGACTGTGAAATTAAGATGCCCTATTTTCTACTGCAAAGCCTTTCTAAGATGGCTAAGGCTGTCCAAAAACAAGGGAGGAATACAGAAAAGAGTCTATATCATTGTGGCTTTATAAAAATGATCATCATATATGAACTACAGAGAAGAACTTTACTTGGCAACAGTTTATCATTTAAAATGGTTTTGAAAAAATAAAGGAGGAAGAAGAAGAGGAACAAATCTTGGTTGTGACCGATGATGAGGAAGAAATACAGAACCCCAAGGAAACAAGATCAAAACTGCCTATGGGGAGGAGAAGAACAAGAAGCATGGTAAAAAGGGAGAAAGAATTTGAGGAAAAAGACAAGATTTTTACCACATATGAAAGAAAATCAAGGAAGCGTCAACAAGTTCAAAAAGGACAAATACAAGAAAGTGATGATGAAGCACAACAAGCACATTATGCACATATTCAGACTCTGGAGGCACAATCATTGGAAAATGATGGTTTTGAAGAACAAGAAACTTCCACATATGAGAAAATGAGAGAAGATGCGGAACAATTAATTAAAGATATGAAAGAAGAAACTTAAATAGAAGAAGTGGCTGGTGGGTCCACATCAGAACTTGGTAAGAAAAACAAGAAAATTAAGAAAATTAAGAGAAAAATCAAGGAAATTGAAGCCCTGGAAAGATACATAAAAACAGAGAATGAAATGCTAAGGACTCAAAGCCATAAAACATAGGAGGATAATGAAACCTTGAAGAAAAAGAACAAGAAATTTCAAAAGCAAAACAAGTTAATCTCCAAACAGGCCTATAAGTGGTTTCAACAGAAGAAGGCATATAAAGAAAAATATCAAAGAATGAAAGCTCTTCATACAACTCAGGTTAATGTGGAGACATTATTGCAGGCAACATAGGTGGCAGAAGATCAGTGACAGAGGTACAAGAACATTTTTTGTGCATGAGGACATGCAAAGACTTCCTCTTGGGGGAGATGTTGAGTACATTTTTATGCTTCTTTTTTACTTTATAAACTACACTTTTGACTCTATAACCATCCATTTTACCTCCATTTCATTCCATATTTTCCATAAAACAGCTTATGCAAGGTATATTTATCATTATTTAGCTTAATAATTGTGTTTTCTAATTTTTGGCATTAAAATTGAAAATTTATCAGAAATTACAGGATTTGACTAAATCCCATAATTGCTCCTAGGTTCGTATACTTGCAGGACAGCTGGGAAAAATCTGAGACTTGGGTCGTGATCCTTGATGTACAAGAATGGATGATGAGCTATCAGCTTTGAGATCTGAGACTTCCATGTGTCTGGTCAACGTTGGTCAAACAGACCCACTTCAGCAGAAAATACCCTATTTTAGCCTTAAATCATGGACAGTTTTAGATTTTTGTGGGATTTGTTCATATTTTATGGATCTGAAGGGGGTATTCAACCTTCCTAGCATATATTATGGATCTGATCATGATCTTTAGGAGATTTATTAACATTATTAGTTTCAAAACTCTTGTATAAATACTCTAAAGCATAGACTAGTATGACACCCTTGGATGTGAATGAAGAAACTTTGGAATTTGCAATCTTGAGATCAATTCTACATTTTTGTTCTTGATAATGTTTATGATATGATGATGTGAATTCTGCTGGAAGCTCCTTCTTATATGAGACAACTCAAGTGTACAAGTGAAGCATTGGAGGGCCCCCTTTGCCAAACTAGTACACTCTTCCTTTATGTTCTTTTCAAGTAATCTTTGATACATGTTTTAGATCAGATCTTGCTGTAGATGAGTTTTATTCATATCTTTGTTGTAGTTAGATGAATTCCATAGTTAATTAATATTCTTAATGTTTCAAAGCCTTACTCATGTTGTGAATGATTTCTTGAATAAGAATTCAATGTGTGGTTTGCTTTCAAGCATTAGGATAATCATGAATGCTTTTTGAGTTATTTACGCTTTTAGTACTTTTGATTTAATAAGAATTGATGATAATTGCTAATGAATGAAAGAAGACAATGAATGCATCTCTTGAATAAGAGTTTTGTCTTTCTAGCATTGATAACCCTTAGAACTAGTTAGAATATCTTTTTGAATGCTTACTGTTGATACTCTTTAGGAAAACAATTGCTAATTATTGTCATGAGATCTATGAATAGGACTTCTGAATAGAAGCTTAACATCTCTTCCATATTCAGCTCTTAGAATAAGTTTTGGTTTATTCCCATAAAGAATAAAAGTTATCTCTAAATCCATACATTTTGGATGTGCCTCTAAGTCTTACAAACACCGGATTGACAATCATTTGCACTCTAATTTACATCAGTAGATTGGAGCCTAACAACGACCTCAAGAACATAATAGCATCAGACACCAGCCAAAAAGACATCAGGGTATCGAGATATTTCTAGAAGACCCGCATTCACGATACCAAGACGACCAACTCCTCTGTAGAGGGCTCCCTATAGAGGACCACCATATTAGTAGCAGTGTCACCTACATCAGTTGCAATTTAGGCCTATTCATTAGAACAGATTAAGATCTTAGACTGGTAGGCCAACAGTTTCTACTTCGGGGACCAGGAGTACTGGACCGAAGACCGGATGTTGGACATGTGGAGAGCCACATTACCAATGAGATTCTCTGGTTGAGAAGGCTAGACCGACCAGATCAACATGACACACTACAGTTGGAGATTTGGGCAAAGCCCACATAATTCATGTAGCGGTGAATAACCACCAGGTTGAGCACCAGTCCACTGTGCTCAAGACGTGAAGTACGATCACCGACCAAGTTTTTAGTATTTTGATAGATCCATGTGCTACAGAGAGATTTATTTCTAGTGCAAAGCTAAAGATAATTAAGGTAAATGCAGTCGAGCAAGACGAGTTTAGATATGTAGAAATGGCTTCGGGAGCCAAACAAAAGGTTGGAGGAAAGGTTATAGACTATAGCATTAACTTGGGAGATTTTGTAACGAAATCCAACCTATATGTCATGATCTTAGGATTTTACAAAATAGTGATCGGTATGGACTGGTTGGAATCACATGATGCGATACTCAACTGTAAGATGAAACGGTTAAGTTTGACGAATGATGAGGGACATAGAAGAGTGATTGTAGGAAGAAACCAAGGAGTGTCCTTGAGGTTCGTATCTTCCCTACAACTACAGAAGAGCATACGCAAGGGATGTAAGTTATATACAATATTAGTGCCAAACAAAAGGGGCAAGGTGAAAGGATTAGAAAACCTTCCGGTAGTACGAGAGTTTGCTGACGTGTTTCCAAGAGAGTTACCAGGTTTTCCACTCAAAAGAGAGTTGGAGTTTACCATCGACTTAAAACTTGGAATAGAACTGATATAAAGAATGCCTTATCGGATGCCAACGCCTGAGTTACAGGACTTGAAAATGAAATTGAAGGAGTTGTTGGACTTCAGACTTATACATCCAAGTGTGTCACCTTGGGGTGCACCTGTTATTTTCATAAGGAACAAGGATGGATCGAGGAGACTTTGTATTGACTACCATCAACTGAACAAAGTGAAGATCAAGAACCAGTATCCGTTTCCAAGAATAGATGATTTGTTTGATCAAATGAAGGGTGCAATAGTGTTTTCCAAGATCGACTTGAGATCCAGATATCACCCGTTACAAATTAAAGAGGAAGATATTCCTAAAACCACATTTAAGACGAGGTTCAAACACTATGAGTTTACAGCTCTATCGTTCAGACTGACAAACGCCCCGAGGGTATTCATGAGTTTGATGAATGGAGTGTTTCGCGGATACTTAGACAAGTTTGTTCAAGTATTCATTGATGACATAATGATATATTCTCGGAGGATGGAAGAACATGACAAACATTTAAGCTTAGTACTGCATTGTTTAGGAGAAAACAAATTATACGTGAAACTATCGAAATGTTCTTTTCACCAATCGAAGATTCATTACTTGGGGCACGTTATATCCAGTGAAGGTATAGCTATGGATATAGTGAAGGTAGAGGCTATTATGAAATGGCCTGCATTGAAAAACATACAAGAAGTATGCATCTTTATGGGTTTATCTAGATATTACAGATTGTTCGTCGAAGTTTTTTCGAAGATAGCAAATCCAATCACGAAATTGCAGAAGAAAAACATGAAGTTTTTATGGATCGAGAAATGAGTGGAAGCATTTCAAAGGATCAATGAATTTTTGATGACAACGTCGATACTAAAAGTCCTCGACATGGATAAGGAATTCTTGGTATGCATAGAGGCATCCAAGGAAGGATTGGGCGTAGTTTTGATGCAAGACGGTCGAGTGATTGCTTACATTTCGACGAAACTAAGAAAGCATGAGGATAACTACCCAACACATGACTTGGAGTTATTGGCTATTGTATATTCCTTGAGAGTTTGGAGACACTATATGATTGGAAGAAAATTTGAAATAAAGACAGATCACTATGGGTTGCAACACATATTTATGTAGAGTGACTTAAATGTGCGACATAGGCATTGGTCAAAATTACTTAGCGAATACGATTTTGTGATTACATACACCAAACGAACGGTGAATAGAGTGGCAGATGCATTGAGTTGGAGACCACACATATTCTCGGTAATGCCTCTTCAGACTAATCTTAGAGAAAATATTCTAGCTATACAGATCGATGATGACTGGTACAAAGAGGTTAAGGAAAATATTGGACAAGACACCATGATGGTACCAAGGTTTAAAGGATATACATTAGACAATGAAGGATTGATGAGGTATAATAACATGACTTACGTACTTCCTAATGACGAATTAAAAAGTTTGATCTTAAGCAAAGCTCATAGAGTAGTGTACATGGTTCATCTGGGAGTCACGAACATGAGGGCATACCTTAAGCCATTATTATTCTAGAAAGGAATGAAAGAAAACATAGTTATGTGGCGTGATGTCTAGAATGTCAGCAAGTGAAAGATGAACATAGACATCCAATAGGATTATTACAACCACACGCTATCCCCGAATCGAAATGGGAGGTCATTTCGATGGAATTAATAGTTGGATTTCCAATGATGACAAGGAGACATGACTCGATTTTTGTGTTAGTTGACACTCTGATGAAGAGTGCACATTTTATTCCTATACGTACGACGTATCAGGCTCCATACATAGCTAGAGTTTTTGTTCGCGATATTGTGAGATTACATGGGGTACCAAGAAGGATCATATACGATCAAGGATCGATGTTTACATGACGATTTTGGACCAGTTTCCAAGAGGCTTTGGGAACGCAACTGAACTTTAGTACAATGTATCACCCTAAGACAGACGAGAAGACAGAAAAAACGAACCAAATTTTGGAAGATATGTTGTGTATGTATGTGATGGACCAACAAAAATGTTGGGAAGATTTCTTGCCACTGGTAGAGTTTGCATACAACAAGAGCTATCAAAGTAACATTAAGATGGCACTGCTTGAGTTTCTTTATGGGCGATTGTGTCAGACGCCATTGAGATGGGATCGAATTGAGGATAGGGTCTTGGTAGGACCAGAAGAGATCCAATAAATGGAAGAATAAATGAAATCGATAAGACAAAGGATTAAAGAAGCACAAGATCAACATAAGAGTTATGCTGATGTGGATTGCGTTGACCACAATTATGAAGTTGGCGACCGAGTTTTCTTGCGGGTGAAACCACACAAGAGTTCAATCAAATTCAGAAGAGGTGCTAAACTCTCTCCTAGGTTTGTGGGGCCTTTTGAGGTAGTGGAAAAGAAAGGACCCATGGCTTATAGACTAGCCTTTCCTAATTCTTTGAGGCGTATGCACGATGTTTTTAATGTATCTATTTTGAAACATTATGTTAATAATCCTACAGATGTGATTTACATGAGTTCTTTGCAGGTGTCAGACGAGAGTGCACTCACAGTGGAGCCAATCCGCATTCTGGACCATTGCATTTGACAACTATGACATCAAACATTCAATCAGGTCAAGGTCCAGTGGGACAATTATAGTCCACACTCAGCGACCTGGGAGGACGCATATGATATGCACCAATAGTTTTCTTACTTTTTAGATAGATTAGACATATATATCTTGTTATATACTTTTATTACTGCATTTTATATATTGTGCAACTTCAGGACAAAGTTTAAAATAAGAGGGGGTGTATGTAACATCCCGCTCTTACGAGCACATGTTATCAACTTATTCTTTGAGGACACTTATGTGGAAGTGATCCAGTTATAGTACATGGTTATTTGTTTCGCTTATGGATTTTTATGATGGTGTTGATGGTTGTGATTTAATGTTATTTGATATATATGTATTTACATATGCTATTGATGAGTTTTCCCTGAGTGTGCAAGACACCTAACAGATTGTGGATGTCGATGGCATCAATGGAACTCCTTGGACTCCAGATTGAGTCAGAGATTGGATTGTATCGGTTTGAGTATTTCATTTATGCATATGTCACATATGATCAATTATAGTATGATTTTGTATATGGATCATTGACAATGTTTCATTGATGGATGCAGGCTGACGAATGCTTGTTAATATGACTCACATAAGGAGTAAAGGGGCCATGCACAGAAGCTAGATCTTGTCACAGCCTATTAGCACTCTCGTTGTGGCTCGAATTGTAGGTTAACAATTACCTAGTTTGATAGGTCCACGATGTCGCGAGGGAAGACTGAAAAAGTCGCTCATGAAGATTCTAAGGGGCATGCAATAAGGTGGGGTCCTTATTCCTTAGAATCCCTTAGTCTCTCACAAGGTCATCTGAATGGAGAGTTGACTCCAAGGGTTGGATAACTACCAAAACCAATCAAAATTTGAGTGGCACCCTTGGAGCATAGATTTGCATCTTGAAGGGAACGTCATGTAAGTAACACTTGAGTTAATGAATCTTGGTGGACTAGAAAACCTTGAGCAAATAGTTAAACCTTGAAAAATACTTAAGCATTGTCAGATTTAATTAATTAATTAAGGATTGAAATTATTAATTGTAAATCCCAAGTGAAAGTGTAATCCTATTAAAAAATAATCCTAAGTCTAAGTTATTGTAAGGAGACTAAACTAAATTATTAACTAAATCAAAAGGGGAATGAGGTAAATAAATTTAAGAATTAAGTAAAATGAAATAAACCTAAAGATTTGATTTAATACACATGTGTGAAAGAAAATACCAAATTGGAATTTAAGATAAGAGAGGAATAAAGATGGGAGAATAAGTGTATGCATAGAATGGTATCTAGAGTCTAACTATTTAGTGACCAACACCCATCTTTGGGTCCTCATATCCATAAACTAATAGTGAATAACATATGACATCATTTTTTTAAGGTGGACATTAATAAGTTTGATGGTTTTGATACATCAGAATGGATTTCCCAAATGGAACATTACTTCACTCTCCATTGCATTACTGATGACATAATGAAACATAGAGTGGGGGTATTTTATTTAGATCCATAATGATGGAAATGGTGGGAATATAATAAAAAATCCAATGCGGGCTACATTTCATGGAGTTAGTTTGTTAAAGTTATGCATGCATATTTCAAGAGAGATACTCACTATTTGGGATGGCTTACCAAGTTATTCCAAACAAGACCAATCAAAAACTTTATGGTATCCTTTGAGAAATTATCCATCTATATAGATAAACTAACAAATTATTTCAATTAAGAATGTTTTGTTAGTGACCTCAAGGAGGATATTCAAGCACAAGTTAAAATGTAGCATCCTGCTACATAGTTGGAAGCATATTATAGGGACATATAAGCAAATATTCATATCAATGCACAAACTAAAAAACCCTCCTTCATTTCTTACATTCTCCCTACTCGGGTTAATAATCCTAGCACAACCCATACTTATCCCTTGAAAGTAAAAATGTCATCTCTAGTGGAAATGGAAGACCACCAAAGATGTTGACTCTACTATAATTGTGATGGAAAATATGCTCTAGGTCATAGGTGTAAAGAACAAAAAATGTTCCAAATTTATATGACCACTCTCGCATTGACTAAAGAAACACTAGACTTATCGGTTGAAGACATAAGCACTCCTAATCACACAACTAACAAACTTCAATTTCCTTAATAATAACCCTTAATCTTTATGAGACATTTCAATTCCCCAAACCTTGAAACTTACAGGCTACATCAATCACTGAGAAGTTGTAGTCTTGGTTGAAAATGGTAGTACTAAATTTCATTGACAATTGAGTGGTACAAAAAACCCATTGTTTTTTCCACATGGTGCACAACCTCCAAATGATGATAGCCAATGGAGGCATGATGAAATGTTTGTGTGGATTTGAAAATGACAAACTCTATATGGGTGAATATCAACTAAAAAACCATCTATTTTCCATTAATATGGGTGGTTGTGATATAATATTGGGGGTAGAATGGCTATGCACTTTAGGACCTGTTACCATGGATTTCAAGAAACTATATATGAGTTTCACTAAATAAGGTCATTTAAACACCCTTCGAGGGATTCAACAAGGTCATCCTAAATACTCATCTCTCACCATATGGAGAAGTTATTAAAGAAAAGATACTTTTCCATTATTTCCCAGTTTAATTCCATATAGGTTATGGAAATCCCGACACAATAAATCCACCCAAACTTGCAACTAGTCCTCAACAAATATTATTAGGTATTTGAAACACCAAAAGGTTTATATCCTTCTAATGGAGATCATGACTATGGTATTCTCCATATTTTAGGAAGTAAACCATCAAATGCACATCCTTATTGAGACCCTTTTGCACAAAACAAAGAAATATAAATTTCATTCAGTAACAATTAGAGGTAGGGGTTATACATCCCAATATAATCCTTTAATCATCACCAATAGTTAAGGTGTTAAATAAGGAAGGAACTTGGTGCATGTGTCCTAATTTTAGGGCTCTCAATAATTTTATGATCAAGGACAAAATTCCTATGCCAGTTATTGATGATATGCTACATGAAATTCGTGGATCCAAGTTTTTCACTAAAATTGATCTTTGTTTAAGATACCATAAAATGGATTCACAAGATATACTTCAAGACATGTGAAGGTCATAATGATTTTCTAGTGATTCATTTTGGTTTTTGTAATGCTCCATTCAATTTCCAAAGCCTCGTGAACAAAATTTTCAAACCCTTATGATCTATAAACTACCTTGGTCATTCCATTGGAATAGTTTATCACAATAGATCTTATAAGATTTTGAAATCCTATATTATTCAATTTACTTTCTTAGATACGAGATTACTTTAATTACTAGATTACTACTTGAAATTATGAAAATAACTGTAACATGAAAATGAAAAAAATGACGAAAAGAACACACCATCCACACAAATGAACACAATATATATCCCAAGAAATTCAATATGGGAGAAAACCCAGCTAGAAGGTGAGGTCTATGCTCTACTCTATTTTCTTCAAATGCAAATACAAATACATAAGCACTCATTATGGATTTTCCTTTCACACTATGGCCTGTATGGTTGTTACATAATCTCTGCTCCACTATTATACTCTCAAAATACCACTCTTAGATGATCTACTCAAATATAGAACAAATGCAATGCTAAAGAGTGGAACCCTTTTTCCTCCTAGTGGTCTGATACTTAACATATCCCAATAGACAACTAGGGTTATGGTTTTGACTTCCTCAAGACTCAATTACTGATCAGGTTTGGACCATTTACAATCTTGTTGAAAATGCTGACGTTGCTAGCCAAAACATTTTGAGTAATGGGGGATAATGTGGCATCCACTCGTACCATGGTGGTCAACAAGGTATTTCAACTTGTGGGAGGAATAAATTTCATGTATGAGATATGATTAAGGAAATGTTTACATTGTTTTAAAGGTATTAGAGTGTAGAACTCCGTTGAGGGTGTGTAGGACCCCAATTTTCCAAACTGGGACCTGCCACTAAGATGGCCCTACAAGCCAATTACTCCAATGTTTTCCACCCAACAAATACCAATATAGATGAAAAATTATATGATGGTCCAATCTGGATCATACCTCCCCTTTTAGGGAGTAATTGGTCCCCAAAATATTTATTGAAAGAGGAAAGGAAATTTTTCCTCTACCTTGTCCCTGGAGTACCATCTTTTTCTACGATTTTTTCCTTTCAACCCAATCTTCTATAGGTCATGAAACCCCTATCTTGTAGATATAGAATTGATCTAAAAATCCTTATATACCACTTATTCATTTAAAATATACATATTATAATCTAACTTGATTCATAATTAATTCTTCATCATACTGAGGTGATTTACAGAAAAATGATGTTGTGCTTCTTATCCAAAAAATCTTACTGATGATTAATTTGAAGATTTATGAGATGACATAACATAAAATAAAAGAACTCAAATTACATATATATTGAGGACATATATTTACCTCATCTTCAAGTCCTCTGTAGACAATAAGGTTTCTCTTATTTATCTCAAAATGCCAAATTACACTATAATATGGACATTCAAAAACCAATTTTATGGATTCTCTTTAATTCCACTGCTCAAACCCAAAGAATGAATTCACCATTCAATTCCTTGTGAAATTATGAGAAATGTGCATATAAAGTCAACCATATTCTGAACTGGCTCAATTTTACCCTCTTCATGCACCAAACGATGCACTATGGTGTAAATTAATGGCAATCTGGACTAAGAATTTTATAAATGACCTCTTAGCACAAAATAAACATCAACATTGAACTCCTCTCAGAAAAATGAGAAAAATGAGTATAAACATTTCTATGTTTAGTCAATATACCTCATGGCATGCATATCGAGACAATACCATCTTGGATTCTCCTCTTTCCAGCAAATATATGTGTCCATATGTCCTTGGGATCTATTCTTACCTCATACTTCATTCCTACATTGGGATGTGTGTTGATCTTGGACCACATGCCCCTTTATAGGCCTAGGTCTGAACCTCCACATAGAAAAGTTGGCAACTTAAAACCAAATTCGACGGAATATCCATAACACGTGGCGCCCATGGCACAACGATTAGATCGTTGGTTTGTTGGAAGGTAGATCAGGGGGTCAAACCCTGACGACCTCTGTTTGTTTCGTGGCTTGGTTATATTTGTTGGTGGATATATGGTTATAACCATATACTATATATGGTATATGTTTTAAACCCCCACGAATCTATGACCCACAGTTATATTACATTGCATGTGATATGGGTCGAGGGATTAGGCCCTCAACCCTTTTTTACACCATTCAAAATTTTACATGACCTTAAATATATATGAGACCATATGTATATTAACTCTCATTGTGTGGTTTATTGGTAAAGGTGCTTGGGTAAGGTTATGGGAGGTCGCGGGTTCGACCCTCGTCAACTCCCATAAACTTTTGATATACATAAAATGTAATTGGCCAATGGGAGGTCACCACATGGCGACCTCTTATTGGTCTATCCCTTGCCATGTGTCAACACATAGCGGGCCCACTTGGAATGCCAAGTCACTTTTCCAACCAGACATGCCATGTCACCTGCCTGCCACATGTCACCATATGAGGTCACCTACATCAACAATGTATGACTTGCACGATCATTCTACGTGCCACCCTTGCAGTGGTGACATGTTTCATCTTTGACCTTGTTGATTTTTTCTCTGATTGACTTGAACTTTGACTAGACATATCGTTTGCATAAGAACTTCGTTTGAGGTGATTTTTGTGTCGTTGGAAAGCTATTGTCGATCTCTACGCATTGATTTCATTTTCGAGAGATTTTGAGATGGTCAAAGTTTTATTACTTATAGATCCTCTTGTACCTATGTGAGTGTTCTAAATCCTCCTGGACCTCTATGATCATTCTTGGATCCTCATGGATCACATATTCCCACTTAAGAAATTTTGAACCTCTAAAAGTATAGATATTCAACAACTTAGTGATGATAACCATAAATCACTCTTCAACCTTACTAAAATTCTCTTATCTAGTAACTTAGTGATAAATCTTCTTCACTCTTCCACCTTGTTGAATATTATGGGACTCACTATTCATCTTGGATCTTAGATCTTAGGTATTAGAAATATGGCTTTGACTCTAACACCTATGTCTTCTTCTAAAATATGGCTCACTCTGGCACTACTGTTTTTTGCTAAAATATGGCTTTGACTCTGGCCTATGGCACTATTGCTAATAGAATACAACTTTGTTTCTGGCTCATATATTCCCTAATAAAAAAAATTCTTGTCCATTTATTCTATGTAATAACTGAATAATGTTTTAAAAATACTCTCCCATCTCCTTATTTGTTGAAGATAGTTTATCTTGACCAATATGAAAACAAGTTGAATGTTGATCTGTTCCTTTCCCTTTTAGACTCAGTGTTCTTGTACTGTTGATGTATTTATAGGAGTCTCTGAATGAATTCCATGTCCATTATGTCTCTCCTACCTTGAAAATAACTCGATATATGCTATAACCATCTGTACTTGGCTTGTTTCTACTCAAGGTATACATCTACAAGAACATGACATAGTGTTTTGAAGATCCTTATAGAATATATCTTTGCGAGTATATACGTCTTATTTCTTTACAAAGAGGAGTATATCTTCTTTACCAGCTCTAGGAAGTTTTACATAACTTCGATTCTCATCTTGCTTCTGATATACATGTTCCAACTTCCTACACCCTTATGTTTCTTCTCCTTCATTACTTCGGAATAAGAATGTTAACTTTGAAAATTAGATCCATGTGTAGTCCTTTAGTTGATAAAAAGACAATACAATTTTCTATATTATTGTCGAAAGGCTTGGAAATATTTATAAGATCCCTCTCACTCCTTTAACAAAGTGGCCATATAGAAACCCGTTTACAAGATTTCTCTCACTTCAAACAATATGTAAGGTGGATATATATAAATCCTTTTACAAAATTCCTCTCACTCTTAACAACATATAAGGTGGCAATATAGAAAATCTCTTACAAAATTCCTCTCACTCTTATCAACATATAAGGTGGCAATATATAAATTTTACAAAATTCCTCTCACTCTTATAATATACAATGAGTTGCTTACAATCCTTCTAAATAGACTTTAGGATATATCTACATATGGATATCAACTTACAGTTTACAAATATACATATTTACAATGAAAGTTTTTTTGATGGATGGTTTATTCATGGACTCAACCTCCCCTTAGTACTAGAAGGAATCTCACAACTTCCTATATCTAACAATTCCTATGACGTTTATGTTGAATATGACATTGAATTGGATGCAAAATATGATGTTGAATCCAAGAAACCATTAGACTATATTATAGGTCTTCTCAGTAACCTATATAACCTCTCCTGGTGGACACCAAGCACTATTGTTGTGTCTTGAGTAGCTTCCCTTGAATACGCAAGTACCTGTCCACTCTTGAATGCAACTTCATAACCTTCATATTCAAAATCCTCAACTGAGAGTAGGCTTACCATCAAATATCGAACATATAACATATGCTCTATTCCCATAAATCCTTTAGACTCGAGCTAGAATATTACATATACATACCCCCTTATTGTGTGTCTTGTGTTAGTTCCAGATCCTACATAGCAATATCTATTGGACTCTGAGAAAGTAAAAAATATTGATCTCATCCCAGTCATGTGGCAAGATGAGCCACTCACCATGAACCATTTCTATATTTCTTTATATATCACTTTATTAAGAACAACCATTAGGAAGTATTATTTCTCAAATCTTTCTACAAGGAAATTAACTTCATATGGGGATGTTGCTTGTCTTCTTTCAAGTGTCTTTACATATTTTTGGTTCTACTTCATACATAAGTGTGGATAAAGTGTCCAACACTTATCAATCTTATGTCCACTCTTACGACAATAAGAGAAAAGTGTCGTGTTCCCATATTGTAACCACAATCCCTTTCTATCATTCCCCCTTTTCCTTTCATTTGAGAAATGATATTTACCTTTATCCTTCTTCTTGGATGACTTTTCTTGCACATAATGTCTTCTTCGACACTTCCCCATATCATGGTTACTAGTTACATGTGAATAACATGGATACATAGACCATTTTCCAGTGGGAAATGTCTTCATTCCTTCTTTAGAGTACACATCTTTCTATAGAGATGTCTTACACATTTTACCTTTCTGAGGACTAGAAGGTAAGACTAATTGTTTATCAAGGACCTCTTCATATGAAATTCTCTTTTCTTCAACCATCTTCAAGCATTCTCCACATGAGGATTCATCCTTCTTGATCATTCCTTTTGAAAGAGATAGTCCCTTTTGCACCTAATACTTTACATTCTTAATCTACCAATCTTCATGTATTGATGTTGATGGTGCCAATAATTGATTCTTGGTTTGCAAATTTCTTTCCAACTCATGAAAAATACCTCTATGGAATTCCTCATGACATATCAATCGATATTTCAGCCTTTGCTTCTATCCCTTAAGAGTTTGAAGTTGCATCCTTAACTCAAAATTTTCCTTATGTATTTGTTGGTCAAAGTTCTTCTGCAATCTCAACTTCACGAGAGCTTTACTCATTTTGTCCTCTTGGTAAGAGTGTTCAAAATATTCACTAACTTAAGTCTTGGATATTGTCACATCAACTGCTTGAAAATTCATGTCAAAACTAGATATGATACCACTTAATCCAAAAATCCTTAGATACCACTTATTCCATTACAATATACATATTAACATCTAACCTAATTCATAATTAATTCTTGATTGTATTGAGGTTATTTTCACATAGCACAAAATAAAATAACTCAAATTACATATATTGATGACATATATTTATTTCATCTTCAAGTCCTCTCTAGACAGTAAGACTGCTCTGATTTATCTCAAAATTCCAAATTACATTACACTGTGGAATTTCAAAAACCAATTTTATGGACTCTCTTTAATTCCAATGCTCAAACCCAAAGAATGAGTTCTCCATTGAATTCCTTACAAAATTATGAGAATTTTGAGTATAAAGTCAACCATATTATGAACTAGCTCAATTTCACCCTCTTTACATGCCAAATGATACACTATGGTGCACATTAATGGAAATATGGACTAATACTTTTACAACTGACCTCTTATAACAAAAATAACATCACCATTTAACTCCTCTAAAAAAAACAAGAGAAATGAGTATAAACATGCCTATGCTTAGTCAATATACCTCATAAAATTCATATCGAGACAATACCACAATTGGATTCTCTTCTTGCACACAAATATATGCATTCGTAGGTCCTTGGGATCTATTCCGACCTTAGAATTTGTTCCTACATTGGGATGTGTGTTTTTATTGGACCTCACGCCCCTATATAGGCCTAGGTCTAAACCTCCACATGGAAAAGTTGGCAACTTAAAACCAAATTCAGTGAAATCTTTGTAACATGTGGTGCCCATGGCACAACGATTAATTAGTTGGTTTGTTGGATGGTATGTCGGGGGATCAAACCCTTTTGACCTCTCTTTTTTCATGGCTTGGTTATATTTGTCGGTGTATATATGGTTATAACCATATAATATATATCATGTATGTTTTAAACCCCTTCGAATCTGTGACCCACAGTTATATTACATTGCATGTGACATGGGTCGAGGGCTTAGGCTCTTAACCCTTTTTACCAGTATTCAAATTGTTACATGACCTTAAATATATATGAGACCATTTGTATATTAGGTCTCATTGTGTGGTCTATTGGTAAAGGTGCTTGGGTAAGGTTATGGGAGGTCGCGGGTTCGAATCCCGTAGACTCCCATAAATGTTTGATATATACATAAACCATAATTGGCCAATGGGAGGTCACCATGTGGTGACCTCTCATTGGTCTATCCCTTTCAACGTGTTAACACATAACTTTTCCACTTGGAATGCCAAGTCCCTTTTCTAACTAGACATGCCACATCACTTGTCTACCATGTGTCACCATATGAGGTCACCTACGTCAGCATTGTATGTCTTGTACAATCATGCCATGTGTCACCCTTTTAATTGTGACATGTGTCGCCTTTGACCCTGTTGAATTTTTCCCTTGTTGACTCGAACTTTGACCAACCATATCTTTTGCATACAAACTTCGTTTTAGGCGATTTTTGCATCGTTGGAAAGCTATCGCCAAGCTCTATGCATTGATCGTGTTTTCGAGATATTTTTTGATGATCAAAGTTTTATTATTTATGGATCCTCCTAGACCTCTATGAGCATTCCATATCCTCCTAGACCTTTGTGAGCATTCCTAGATCCTATTGGATCAAGACTTCCTCTACAAAACTATGTCTTCTACCAACTCTGCCTGAGCATCTAGTGTTAAGTCCTTGATGGTAGGTGGGACCTGGTCCTCCTCCTGATACAACATGGAAGGATCACATAGTTTCAATTTCTCCACATTAAATATTGATTAAAAGTGCATGTATGGGAGTAGACTGATTTTGTAGGAATTATCTCCCAACTTCTCCAATATCTCAAAAGGGTGATATCGCAAAGCCTTGATCTTCTTACTAGGACCATGTAGGCCTTCCTTGTTTAGTTGTTACCAAAATATCTCCCCCACTTTGAATGAGTTCTCAGTTCTTTTTTGATCCTATATGGCCTTATACTTTTCTCATGACTTCTTGAATGACTCCTATACTTGCAAGTGAATTTTCCTGATCTTTTCAATATTTTTTTTTTCTTTCAACACTTCTCCTATGATTTATTCACTAGTACATTTGACACATTTTCCAATGACATTTCAATGAATGCACGTCTGTATTTTGATGAACCAAATTCAATGTGTTCATCAAATTCCTTTCGTCGCACTCTCAACATCCCTATTCATCTGCAAAACGTTCGATGTAAAAAACTACCATGTGGCAATTGTGGAGAGATTTTACCAAGGTTATTTTCATCACATTGTGTCGTCATAATTAAGAAAATCAAAGAGTTTTCATTAATTCGATGCGTTGAGATTCCACATGGCATTTTCCAAGAAATTTCCATTAGAAAAGTCATCGTCATTGGTCATTAGTGTGACACAAGATCACGTAAGTACCATCAGAAAGTCAATGTGGAGGCCATCAAAATTGTGACCATATGGTCGGCTACCAATGTCAGAATAACGAAGCTCTAGAGGGTGCAGTCCATCGACGGTTCAACAATATGACATGATAGATCCATTGGATCGGAGATGCAAAGGTGGGAAACTTCTTTTGGAGTGGTGATGCATGGGAGCTCCAAGTCCTTCAAAATACTAGCATGCATTCAACGATGATCTAGGGCATTGAAGGTCCAATCAATTTTTCTTTGAACACTGAAATCCATTTTTATGATGTATTGGACATAAGGAGTAGATACATGTGTTAGATTAAGAAGTCAAAGAGGCCGAGCTAGATGTAGATGACAATGTTCTCAATATATGATGATATAGATGATTAGGACCAGGGTTTCTATTTTTGCATAAAACCCTGATTCAATCTTGTTAGAGCCTCGACATCTAAAAATGCACATTCTCACTTAAGAAATACATTTTTTGCTTTTAAACTGTAACTTATTCCCTTGTGCACAAATACACGCTAGTCTTCACACAAATGAATGCCTAGGTCTTAACACACCTACAATTTGAGTGATTCAAGTTTCTATAGGTGTCTTAGATAATTTCACACATGTGTAAATATTTAGATTTTCATTTGTAAACAAAAATGTGGTTGTTCTGTAAAATAGTAAAGTCTGCCTTGTAAATTGAGAGACCAAAACAGTAGAAAGTGACCTAATGGAAATGCACATCGATGCTTCTATATAGCTTCAAATTCAGTTATCCAATTTTTGGGGTCAAGTTAGTAACATTCTAAATATATATATATATCATTTGGAGTGCATTTTAAAATGACTAAGGACTTCTACCTTGAACCAAGATTCAATTTTTTTTGTAAAATGGATGGTAAAACCGTCTTACTATAAAATGCATGCCTAAGACTCATATGACCTCCAAATTAAATGGTTTAAACTTTGGAGTTTGTATTTTATCATTTTACATATATTCATACTTTATTTGGGCATTTTGAAACCAAAAAACCTCTAATGTACATAAAGGATAAAAGTTTCATTGTAAATGCAAAAAGTGCATATAGGGGAAAATGCATAAAAATGCATGAAAATGAGGCATGATGAGAAATGCATGCCCTCAGAATAAAAATACATGTATGGTGTTGGTAATTTACATGTTACAAGTTACAATAATATGGAATTGTTGTAAACCCTAAAGACTGTATCCTAGGGTGATTTGTGCCCATAATTTAATAAAGGGTTGAAATATACATGAATCTTTGGCAACTGTGCACACACACTAACTAAAATGGAAAAATGAGTACTAACTACCTATGTCCAAGAGCTCGATGAGGTAGGGTATTGTACATCCACATCAGACATAACTTAGTTGCTATTTTCATTTTCATTGCAAAGACCTACAAAAATCATCAAAGAATAAAATTTTATATGATTGAATAATAATTAAATAAAGAAACCTTGTAAATCTAGAGACCAAATACAGTAGAAAGTTCCCTAATAGAAAATAATGTCCATGCTTCTATATAGCTCCAAATTTAATGATCTAAAATTTTGGGTGAATTTCATAACACTTTAAATCTATATGTATCATCCGGTGTGCATTTTCAAATGAAAAGGGACTTCTACCAGGAACACAAATTGAAGATTTTGTTAGGTAGATAGAGAGGTAGTGGGGGGGCCTAGAGGGCCCATAATGATAATAGTGGAGGCCATTCAATGTAAGGCGGACTAGGTCCACTATATTATTGAATAAGACCCACTATAATAGTTAGATATAATAAATGTAAGAGGACTTCTTAGAAGGTTCTACTTCTAGAAGATTTCTCCTCAAGAATGTTCTTAGGTGATAGTATCACTATATAAAGGGGTTCAAGCATTGTAATGGGATATGAAGAGAAGTATTGTATTTGGATCTGAAGTTCATTAGGAGGAATCCCCCTCGAAGAGACAAGTGAACAGGAGAGGATCCCTTCCATAATAAGATCCATTGTATGGTGTTGCCCTACCTCAAGTATTTTCTATAATAAAAGTGTGGTCCTTCCATATTGTTTTCTGAATCTTTGTGGTGTTTTTATATGCAATTATTTGGTTCATAGCAAGTGGTATCAGAGCACTTTCCTTGGCACGAAGTTTGGGCAAATATTTTTATTTTTTGCAGATTTATTTTTTCGAAAAAAAAAGGCCGCAACATTATGAATTATTTATGTATGTTTTGGTACAAAATTTGAAATGACTGGCTGTATATTTGAGTTCCTCCATAAAACACCCAACTTAAACAAAATTATTGTCGGAAACAGAGTTCGGGAAGTCAAGTTATTTGCATTTTAAAATCTGCAATTTTCAGATTTGTTTTTTCCTGCGGAAGGACACATGATTTTTCTGATTTCTGTAGCACCCGAGGCTGATATTTTCAAAAAACATTGCATATCTGAGTTCCTCTCACAATTTCACCTGATTAAAAAAAAAAAATTGTCCAAATCGGAGCTCTAGAAGTGAAGATATCGCTGATTTAAAATCAACTATTTTTTTGGGTTTTCGTGACAGCGGCGGGACTGCAGAGTTCATAACTTTTCATAGGGTGCTCAAATTGTTACTAGATCAATTCCATTGAATAAATTATTTTAAGAGATTTCTTTTGGTATATTTTATGTGGTGTTTCCAATGTCTATTTCCTCTCAAACCCTTGAAGAAATTATACAGATGACTGAAGCATTCAAAACCCAATTGTATGCCACATTGCATGAATTTGTAGATGGCCTCATAGACGGCCTCAAAGATAGTTTTCATAGAATTCAAGATTCATTGGATAGAATGCAGGAGATATTTCTTATGGAAGACATCAGGGATGAATACAATCAAGAAATATATGCTTGTTATAATTTTGAGGCTGATTGCGATGATTGGTATATGGATAGTTGTCATTTCTGAGATGACAACCACTTCTATATTTTATTTGATGACTCTACTACACCTTCTATAGAGAACATCAATGTCCCACATCAATATCTAGTTATGATTACCAACATCTAGCCTACATATTCTACCATGATATTATTCCTTCTAGATTCAGCTTTGACCCTTTACCACTGTGTGGATGGATATTCTTATTTGGATCCACATGATAGGTGTAAGTATTGAGAGCATCATTTTAAGTTGGTTAATGGGTGTCAATATCTTCTATGTGTAGTTCACATGAGCAATTGGACATGGGACCCTAGTTTACAATGGCGGTTGGACGAATTCAGCATGGTGGCTTCCATTTCTCAATGGGACCTTGGTTCTCTAACCTACTTCAGCACTATGGTCCACACTTATCCATGGGAAACTGGTTCTCTAGTCTATTTCAGCACTATGGTCCACACTTATCCATGGGACCCTGGTATATGGTTGTACATCAAGAGTTGAGGGAACCACTTTCATAAGGGGGATGGAATTTTAGGTAGCTAGATAGGTAGTGGGGGGGGAGGGGCAGAGGGTCCATAATGATAATAGTGGAGGCCATTCAATGTAAGGAGGACTAGGTCCACTATATTATTAAATAAGGCACACTATAATAGTTGGATATAATAAATGGGTAGTTAGATATAATAAATGTAAGAGAACTTCTTAGAAGGTTCTACTTTTAGAAGATTCCTCCTCTAGAATGTTCTTAGGTGATGGTAGCACTATATAAAGGGGTTCAAGTAATGTAATTGGACATGAAGAGAGGTATTGTATTTGGAGTTGAAGCTCATTAGGAGGAAGCCCCCTCGAATAGGCAAGTGAACAGAAGATGATCCCTTCCATAATAGGATCCATTGTATGGTGTTTTCCTACCTTAAGGGTTTTCTATAATAAAAGCGTGGTTCTTCCATATTTTTTTCTCAATCTTTGTGGTGTTTCTATATGCAAGTATTTGGTTCATAACCAATTTTTTGTAAAATGGAGGGTAATACTGTGTTACTATAAAATGCATGCCTAGGACTCATATGACCTCCAAATTGAGTGATTAAATTTGTGGAGATTGTATTTTATCATTTTACATCTATTCATACCTTTTCTAGTGCATTTTAAAACCAAAAACCCTCTACTATGCATAAATATTAAAAATTGCCTTGTAAATGCAAAAAACAAATGAACAAAAAGAAAAATGCTTAAAAATGCATGAAACCAGGGCATGATGAAAAATGCACACATAGGTCTTAACAAACCTGCAATTTGAGTGATTCAAGTTTCTAAGGGTGTCTTAGATAAATTTACACCTGTCTACATATTTATTTTTGTGTTTGCGAACATACAAGTGGTTGTTGTGTAAAAGAGGAAAAATCTACCTTGTAAATTGAGAGACCAAAACAATAGAAATTCCCCTAATGGAAATTCATGTCCATGCTTCTATATAGCTCCAAATTTACTGATCTAAATTTGGAGGTGAATTTAATAACACTATAAATATATCTATATCATATGGAGTGCATTTTCAAATGAAAATGGACTTCTACCTTGGAATCCAAATTCAAGACCTTTTGTAAAATGGAAGGTAAAACTAGATTACTATAAAATGCATGCCTAGGACTCATATGACCTCTAAATTGAGTGATAAAATTCGTGGATTTTGTATTTTATTATTTTACATCTAGTCATACCTTTAGTTTTTCATTTTCAAACCAAAAACTCTCTATTGTGCATAAATATTAAAAATTGTTTTATAAATGCAAAAAAATGCATAAAGGGAAAAATGCTTAAAAGTGCATGAAACTGAGGCATGATGAAAATGCACACTCAGGTCTTAACACGCCTATAATTTCAGTGATCAAGTTTATAAGGGTATCTTAGATAATTTGACACTTCTCTACATATTTATTTTTGTGTTTGCAAACATAAAAGTGGTTGTTGTGTAAAAGAGACAAAATCTACCTTGTAAATTGGCAGACCAAAACAATAGAAGTTGCCCAAATGGAAATGCATGCCTAAGCTTCTATTTAGCTCAAAATTTAGTGATAT
Organism: Picea engelmannii; assembly: GCA_009831015.1. Taxonomy (NCBI): domain Eukaryota; kingdom Viridiplantae; phylum Streptophyta; class Pinopsida; order Pinales; family Pinaceae; genus Picea; species Picea engelmannii. The sequence continues at coordinate 962,138 of ML779017.1, read as the reverse complement.
AAGTATTTTTTTGAATTTAATAAAATTATATATATATATATATATATATATATATATATATATCATCTGAAGTGAATTTTCAAATGAATAAGGACTTCTACCTTGAACCAAGATTCAAGACTTTTTGTAAAACGGACGGTAAAACCGTATTTTTGTAAAATGCACGCCTATGAATCATATGACCTCCAAATTGAGTGGTTCAAATTGTGTATTTTGGATTTCATCATTTTACATATATTCATACTTTATTTTTTCATTTTAAAACCAAAATCCATCTTTTGTGTATACAGGATAAAAGTTGCTTTCTAAGTGCAAAAAAATTCATAAACTTAAAAATGCATGAAAATAGGGCATGATGAAAAATGCATACTATAGAAATAAAAACCCATGTATGATATCCATAATTTACAATTTACAAGTTACAAGACTGTGGCTTTTTTTTAAAACCTAAATACTATATACTCGGGTGATTTGTGCCTAGAATTTAGTAAAGGGATGAAATATACTTGAATCTTTCACATCTGTGAACACACACTAACTAAAATGGAAAAATGAGTACTAACTATTTGCGTCCATGAGATCGATGATGTAGAAGCTGGTACAACCACATCACACATAGTATAGTTGTTAGTTACATTTCCATTGCAAAGACCTCCAGAAATCATCATTGAATAAAATTTTATATGAATGAATAATAATTACATAAACAAATAGACATATCAAAATGTACGATACTCTCGAAAGACTAAAGTAGAATATCTGAATGAGATTCTCTTCGTTTTGAGAATAATGTATTCTCTATTAAACATCAATAGTCATATGAAGCTAGAAGCTCATTCCCCCCGACATCACTCTCAATTCTCCATACCCAATCTATCTACAAGAAAATAATTGAAAGTGTCATAGTATGATTCATGCATAGAAAGTAGATTTTTTTTTTTTAAGTTAAATGAAAGAAATAATATGTGTGCAGATATGTGGTTTTGTACCCACAAAAAATATAACATACATCCATAATAAGGTAGAAACAAATAGTATATATTAATAAATTTTATCATCAAAATATGTTTCCATTATACACGTTTCTCATAATATATACAATCACTTCTTTTTCTATTTTTTAGTTTTCAGAAATCTGTTGATTGGCTCATCCATGTCTAGATCTACTTTTTTTTGTTGATCCCTCTCTTGGTGTTGATTCAATATGTATGCTTTAATTTGTTGTATGTGTAGTCGATTACTCTCCATGGCGTGTAGGGTCCTACTGAGGTACCTCAACTACATTAACGAAAAAGGGTTAAATTGATATGGTTAGTTATTATTCACAGAAGCAGGTCATTAATGAAAATATCATTGCAATTTTATTTACCAGATTGACCAGTCGAGACCACTGGTTCGGCTTCTATGTCGTCCTTCTCTCACCAAGAATATTCATCTACATGATCTGCCATCCGATCAAGAAAATTTATAGGTACACCATCTACAAGTAAATATTAATAATTGTAATCCATACTTCTGATTTTATATTCATAATACCATCATGGTCGGGCTACACACTACCATCATCGGGCTACACTCCACCATCATGTCCATGATGCACACCACCATTATCAAAATGCACTCCACCTCCATGGGATTATTGTCCATTGATGGCCTCATTATTGTTATTTCTCTCTCGCTTAAAACATAAAGACACATGCATTTATGGGTGAAATCAATCATGAATATATTTTACAGGTAATAAACAATTAAACTCCATTGATTTTACTTACGACGTATTTCAAAGAGGTATATCATGTTTACCTCATGATTTTTCGGTGTTCAGTCACAACTTGAAATACAAACTTAAAACTGAGCCGAAGGTCTTCTTCTGTGGTCGTAGTTTTGAATTGAGCCCCTTTGCATTGCACAAGATATCAAATTTGGCTTATTGGATGCAATTAAATAAAAGTTGGATGATGATAGGAATGATATGGTTTAATTATTCGGTACTTAAAATTCATGGTTTTAGTTTCACATAACCACCCTGGCCAAGTTTGTGTTGCTTGTGTTTTTGTAGTCTTTCCTTGGTTTCTTTTGACATGTTTGGGAGCCTACAAAAAATTTCCAATAGGTTGTATATGGAAATGTTTATGTATAACTAATGAAAATTAAACATATTAAATTCAAAATATGATATACCTTCCAGGTCCAGGTGACATCTTTCCTCGTTTTCACATTTTCTTCTCCTTTGCATCCTCCAATATATTCTTACACTCACTCTCGGGAATCATTGAAGGATTCCCCTAACTAGGGTTTGTTTGAAAATTAACCCTATATTGGTCCCTAACATATTTCAAATATGTATCGGCCAATGAGGTGACTCCAATTTTATTGAAGGAATCATCAAACAGGCTGACCAAGTGGTCAATAAGATATTTTTCCAGACTAGGATTCTAAGAATTCCCCTGTGTGCATATGGTGGACCCAAAAATATCGAAGGCCTTGTCATTCATATGCATAAATAAGATGTTGTTCCCTGCAGAAAAATATGATCATTAATTTAAAATAATTGTAGAGATGTATGTTTCAATTATATAATATGAAATAAATAAGACATTCATAAATACTTAGGAATTTTTGTATCTTGATCGGAATAATGTTCTCATCCACCAAAACCGTAGCTGGCAGTGTTCCCTTTATATTAACACGTGAAAATCCAAGAAATAAATTTGTAGAATCACCAATTGATTCATCTCCACCATCATGTGCTTGGTCTAGCATGCACTGCGAGGGTGTGTCATGGGACCTAGAAGGTTAGTTTTTTTGAGTCATAGGGTTTTCAACCATAGACAAAGAGCCAAAAAGCCTCATAGGTATGCGGCTTCTGGTAGGAAGTTGTGGTGTTTGAGCATCACTACTACCAACACCTACCTTAGGAGATGGCTACTAAATTTTTTGAATAAATCTTAAAAAAAAAAACATTTTTTATTCATTATTAAAATCACCATACATTCGCCCCCGGGGGGGCAGCTCAATTGGCAAGTGCCGTGAAAATGAAGTTCCATGAGGTTTTGAGTTCAAATCCCCCCGACTTACAATGTGTGCCATGTATGGTGCCTCGTGGGCACACCTAGAGGTTATAGTGGTAGCAGTTGGATAACATGGCCACGTGCCCAACTAGTTGCTGATTCCTCCAGACATAAAAATAAATAAATAAATAAATAAATAAATCACCATACATTCACAATGAATATGATTCCAATCACTACATAAGGATTATATTAATGAGAAAATCAGATCTATGATGTCTAAAGAATAGGTATGAATTTACACAGAGAATACAATGGAGTACAATACAATAATAAATAATGATACGACCATGGTGAATGAATATCTATAGGCTCTCTATCCTCTTCTCATAATCTGTCTCTTTCTCTGTGAGCTGTGTTTATCTATAAAACTTGAGAACAAGTTACACTATGATTCCCACCATTGTCAACCCATCAATAATGTGCCTTGTTTCTCCTTTATAGATACAATTGTATGCAAAACAACTTCTTGAAACGTATTTCTGATTATTTTTCTTTTAATTTTTTTACCTCGGTACAAATTATTGTAAATGAAAAAATACTCAGTAAAATATTCCCTTAGGGGGCTAGGCGGGTGGCACTCGATTTGATTTTTCTTCCCTGTTATCAAGCAGTTTGTAGTTAGGATAAAAGGCTTGAGTCTTGTAGGTCAAACTAGCGTAACAGTAACATGTCCCACCCAATGTCACCACGATGGGAAGGTTCTTTCTATTTAGGGAGGTGAGGCCTCGGGGAGACGTCCTCGGTGACCTAGGATTTTGAGGAGGCAAGAGGATAATAAGACAAGGATAAGTTCCCCCCCCTCGCAAAAGTCACCACCAAACAGATAGTCTACCCAAAGGCCAATTTAAAGCAAATCACCAAAGAAGTATACCGGCCTGGAACAAAGCAACAACAAACTGATGTATACAAACTATATCTCAATGGGGTTAGTACTTCATATAGATGACTATCTGAATAACATATAAGCAATTGGAAATAAATGTTGACGAAGTCAATGTTTATCAATAGCAATGAAAATTATAATACTTCACCAATAAATATTGAAACAATATGGCATTCAATGTAACCAATCAATACTTCATTCAGTAAATGCCTTAACCATTATTCAATTGCTCATAAACAAAACAATGTTTCACTAATGATGTAATACCATGAGATGATGACAACAATTAGGGTTAAGAGGGTTAGCTCTTAGACTAGGGTTAGTAGTTAGGGTTTCAATTGAAAGAGCTTGAGAGTGTTGTAATCAAGTTTCACTTCAATGTTGGAGGACTTTAGATCAGTGACTTAGGGTTTAATGGAGTCAAAAGTGAAGGACGCAGGAGTTGAAGGAGGCAAAGATTAAGGACTAGAGGGAGATGTTTTGAGGTGTTGCTAAAGAAAGGCCTCAAAATCAAAACCCTAGGGGAGAGAGGCTCACTTTGATGTTGCTATAGCAAGGCCTCGTGCTCTCTCCTCCTTCTTGGCAAATGACTAGCTCAAGAATAAAGCATACAACCAAAACAAGAGGGTTTGATGAAACAAGGTGTTGCTACAGCAAGGCCTTTCAACAAACCCAAGAAAGAGTACATCCCTAGTGTAGTAGACCTAGGATAGGGATGTCTCACTCTTCTTGGATTCTAGATAGTACGGCTAGAAACAAAAGAAGAAGGGAAGAGAGTGTAGCAATGGCTTGGATCTCTCCTTCTTCAATGGCTGAAAATTTCTCTATGAGGGGACATGAGACAAGGACCTACTTGTGTGCTTGTCACCTAGGGTTTTGATTCAACAATATTCATAAAAATATGCAAGAAATTAAACTACAACCATTCATTAAGAAGTTTTGCATATAAATAATTACAATTCACCAAGAAATAACCATGCAAACCCTAGTTGTAACACCTTCCTTCAAGAGAAACACCATAAAATGCCAAAAATGTCTTCCTTCAACAAGTGTGACTCACTAAATCAGCCAAAACCCTAGAATAGGGCACAAATTGCAGACCTCACCAAGTGGTGAGTGAGTGATGATGAAAAAATGAAGGTAAAAATCCTTCATTTATACTGTATCAATGACCTAATTTACTTTTAGGTGATAAAAAGGCTAACAAGGTCAAAATATTGAAAATTATATTGTTTTACATTAAATGAAAAATTAAAACCCTAATCAAGAAACAAAGGACGTCATCCCCTTTCTAGGGTGACGTTAACCCCCTCTAGGGAAAATGCAGCCCCCAGGTGAAAAACGTTAGCCCTCTTTGGGCTTCTCCAAGCTGCCACATGTGCCAAATGCCCTGTCCATCTGCCAAAACGTTCATGAAGCAAGGATGATGTCATGGACCTCATGGGTGACATCCTAGGCCTTCCAAGGCCAACGTTCCACTAAAAATGGGTCAACCCCCCTAGGTCAAGCTGAGCCAGGGTGCCTCTAGTGAAACGTCCTTGTCTTCTTTGGTGCAAAGCCGCTGATCTATCTCTTTCTTGTCTCAGCCCCTTGATGGGGTCTCAACATCCATCTGATGGGATCTTCATCCCCTTGGAGGTCCGAACTGATCATCTCCAAATGTGTACCAGTCCAAAAGGTACCTGTCCGTTGGGCATGGTCCTGCACATCAAAAGATGCGCCCTCCATGGGCTCATCAGTCACAAGGATCATAGCAATGTCAATCACATATCATCATCAATATTATTAACCATGTGCATAAAATCCCTAATACATCAGTTAACATATCAAGACGTTACACAAGCCTGCAATACAAGTCTGGGGAAAAGGATAAGGTCTCCTATTAGGCTAGTGTCCATAGAAGAAGGAAAGTTCTCGGAAGACATCCAAGTCACATAAGTGGGTGATGTGGTTAGGGGATGTCCAAACATGTGGTTGCAGTGTGGGTTAAGGATGCAAAAATGTCACCTGTGGTTTCCTTTGTAGAAGGCGAGTTGTACGTATCATGGATGCATTTTTTCCAAGCCCATTCTTGCCTTTTATTCTTCATTCTTTTATCTTTTATTGCCATTTTTTGTTCAATATCTAATCAGGGGACACTTCCCTGGCATGGTGACCAGTGGTGGCAGCGTTACCCACAAGTATTTTCACAGAAATGAGAAGGTTGGCTCATGATGAGACCCCCTTTCCCTTGGCCATGCAACCAAGAGTCACTGCCTTGGCGTGGTGACCAGATAATGGAAATTCCATACTGTTAGATACCCATGGACCTAATAGGATGGCTCGTGATGAGACCCCCTATCCTATGGTTAGGCCTTGTTTTATTATTTTTCCGGGTCCCTCTTGTTTCTTGCTGAGAATCTTTTTTTATTTCTTTCTCGGGGATCCCTGGGCGAAGCATATCGAGGTTTTAATTTTAGGCTTATATATTTTACTAGCTTGCTTTTACCTTCTAGGCCTTTAGCCCCTTCTTCCCACAAGATAAGGTGCAATCCTGAAAAAGGTCAACCCAAGGTCTGGACAAGTGGAATAGGATAGGTGAGTGGGAAACAAGATGGAAAAGTGGTACTATGACGGGAGCGGGCGGTGGATTTTCAAAAAATTCCCCCCAGTGGAAAACCAAAACCTACAGACATAGGCTTGTTAGGGCACACTGTCAATCAGCCCGAACATGGTCAAGTGGGAAAGTGTAAGATCCAAGCAGTTGTTAGAAATAAAAGGAATTAGATGCATACATTTAATGGTTTTGATGATCAAAGTGACACATACCATGATACCTGGACTAATTACCTCAAAATATATCACAACATCATTATAATAAAACCTCAATTACAATACAACCACAACAACTCATATGGATCATCCATGCACGAGCATTTCAGCATAAGAGGAAATAGGACAGCGAAATGAAATACTGAAACAGATCATATAAGCATTATAGTCAAACCTCCATTACAATACAACTACAACACCTCGTTTGGATCATCCATGCATGAGTATTTCAGCACAAGAGGAAACAAGATAATGAAAGAAACTGACTTCTATTAATGAGAAAGTCGCAGGTCTCATAGATAACCAGAGAACAACTATGTTATCAAGCTATTACAAAAAAGGAGCTCTGCTCAACCATTGACCTTAAAAGAATCTTAAATTGATCTATTTATACTCAGATTAGTGGACAACCACTGGGAGAGTCATCTAGCCATCCCGTCCAAGGCTTTTCATTTGTGCATCCTTCTGTCAAACTATGTGTGTATCCTTTTATCAGATGCAAGCTTATATTAGCATGGGGCTGTAGGAAAAACTATCCATTGTGGTACCTCAGGCTGACAGTTATGTCTCCACGACTAGACCCTCCATGCCTTCTATTTATGGAGTGATCTAAGGTTTCAACTACCACTCCTTATTCATTAACTGATTTCTCCTCGGGATCGGGATGAGGCTTGACGACTAGGGGGAGTCCATGTGTTGCTATTGGATTCATCACTAAATGAGCACATGATTTCAGGGCCATCGAAAGCAGTTTAGACCCACACTTCTTTCAGGCTTGAAACTCACCACCTTCCGCCACATAGCTCTCCCACAATACCATGGTTTAGATTTCGTCCCACTCAATGATTTTAACGCCCAATCATGTTGTGACGTAGAAATGAAGCGTGTTCATTGATCTGATCACGATCTGCGATCTGGGCACACCTGTTATTTTAGCACCCCAACTAAATTTTATCTGCCTGCCAACTATAACATCCTTCAAACCATTCTTAGAGATGACACTAAATTGAACTGCATAGTGGATCTCTACTGTTGAAAAATACACCCTCCTTTTTTCATGTGCTCATGGCTATCACTTGCGACCCTTGAAAGCTTCATGTGATAACATTGGCTCCAAAGGGGATGGCATGCTCCCTATGAGCTTCTAAGAACAAGCAGCTTCAGTGCCTTAGATTTTGGGTCATGGGGTCAATTATTCAAATAGAAAATAAGAGTGAACATGGTATTTACAATGGATGGAAGGCCAATCATGGCTTAAGAGAAATATTTTTTCAGAAAGTGTGCATTGATAGTGTTATCACTCTGTAATTTGCCCAAGGTTATGGAGGCAGACATATAGGCAACATCAAAACCACTTCGAGTCTTGGATCTAGCCCTCAAAGACTCAGAGAGGGATCTCTCTGTCTGATTTAGATTTGTTTGAAATAATATATTAGGCTAGTTATGCAGAACATGGGTTTTTTTATGAATTTGGTATGTTTGGGATATTGAAAACTTGAATTTTCATTGGGCCATGGGGTCTACCTTTTCTGAAAATGGATCTATCTCAGACGTATTAGATTGTCTCCATAGGGTAGGATAGAAAGGTTGCTGGATCAAATTGAATCAAATGAAAGTGAAGGAGAGGAATAAAAGGGAAATTCCATCAAGCAGAGGAGACACTAAGAATTCCTATGCTCAACTTCAGATGAAAACATAAAGATCATTAAAAGACCAGAAACAGAGTGCAAAAACAAATTATGTTCGTAATATTTCTTTCAATGATTAGATCAGGGGAAAAAATGAATGGATTAACAGAGTAAGAAAATATTTACTCAGAGGAAAAACATCACCAGGGAGTCTAACACAAGAATTCTGTAGATACAATTTTTATTTCTGGAAAGTCATCTAGAAAATTACAATGTATCCCCTATGGGGCATGAATCCATAGATCAATCATCAACCCTTGTTCATTTTTCTTATTAAAATATATGGAATAGACTCTCCCAGGCTTAGGAGGTCAAATTCAACCACCCCGGCCAAAAATAGGAATAAAAATCCCTAAAAATCCTGAATTGTCCGCCCTGAAAGACGGGCCGAATTTCTACAAACAAGGGGTCCACTCAAACATTGTTTTCTCTTTAATGCTGACACCTGGGGGAAAAATGAAGGATTTTATTGTATATGAGCATGTTTTGGACAAAAACCTCATTTGGTTTCACCAAATTCGCCTCCAGCACGTTGAAACAGCCCCCGCAAAATCAGGACTGTAACTGAAAAAACGGGGCTTGAAGATGGCTTCGATTCTCCCAACTAGTGGCACCCGTGTAAAAATTGAGAGAGGTTTTTGTTAATGAGCCCGAGAAAAAATTCTCTCGGTTTTTCAAAATTCATCTTCGTTTTCCCGGAATTGGCTTCAGAAGATGACATGTTGAATAGGCAAAAATGGGTGTTTTTAAAAAAAAATGGGGAAAGCGGTTTTTTGGGGAAAGGTGGTATTCCACACCCCCTTGAGGTGGTAAGTGGTGTGGGTTTCGTTGGCTTGTGGAGTTTCCAAGTGTCCAGGAGTGGTATTGTGAAACAACTCATATCGGACCCCCCTGAGCTAATGGGACGTGAGGGGGAGGGGGGGGGGGTCCGATATGCATGGGGGAGTGGGTAGGAAACTTAGGATAGTATTAATTCAACTTTTTATTATTATTTTGTTTTGTTTGTTGTATGTTTATTGTTTATTAATTCGTTTATTGTTTTATTTAATTAATTTATTTAATTATTTGTTTTATGTTTGTTTACATTTTGTTTTTGTTTATTTGTATTATATTTTTTAAATGATTTATTAATATATGTTTTTATTTTTATTATATGTTTATTTTAATTTTTATTTAATGTTTTATATATGCTTTTTTATATGTTATATATATATAATTTGATATTTATCATGTCTTTAATTTTGTTTTAAGTTTTGTTTAATATATGTATTTTTATATTGTTTTTTAATTAATTTAAATTAATCAAACACTAACCTAATTACTAACCTAAGCAACTAACTTAATCAGACTAAGTTAATTACTAATTACTAATTAATTAATAATTAATCTAATCATTATTTTATTTTAAATTATCCTATTAAAATAACTTTATTAGGCTAATGAGCATTAGAAAACGCCACTAACCATTTAATATTAACTTAACTATTTGTTTATTATCCTAAGTTTTTTATTCATGCAGGGATGAGTGGCGAGCGAGATGTAGTCAACGAGACAAAGGGGCAAGGGAGTGAGGGTGCAGAGGTGGATGAAGGATGTAGTAGGATGATGAAGGATCGGGCGAAACGGATGGAGGGGAAAATGGAATCAACCGAGCCAGATGTCTTCATCACGGGAGCAATGCCAAATCAGCAGCGGAAGAATCAAGTTACCTATGATTATACGTCCCCAACATAGGCTCCACCTGTGGATGGCAACTCTTGCAGGAGGTGTCAAGAACCACTGAACTTTGAACATGCAGACCAATGCTTTATTCATTGGGCCATGGAGTTGTTGCAACTACAAAATTCGAACTGGCTCAGATTTGACTGAACAATGAACTAGATACTATCAAATGCAAACTCTGCTGGAAACCATACAATACTGAAAAAGATGCTCAAATGACTGAGTTTATTCAAAACTGCTACCTACCCTACACTACTGACAATTTCGTTGTTCTAAATGATACAATAATGTCAGTGCATCCAGTCAAGAAACTGCTCTAATAACTCTGTTTTTTTAATGTTTTCAAACAATATCATAAATAGAACTTGCACGGGCAACACATACTAATTTCCAACCTAATATTTACAACAAAAAACAATGGGTCTGTGGACAATTCCAGAGACTTTGGGAATCAATGGGTATTCTAAAAATAAAAAATCCCCCATATAGACAACTACAGGATCATGATAAACATGACCTATCTCCTGATGTTCAAATTCAACTGCATGATTTGGTACTATTTTTATGTTGTCTAGATCCTCAAGAAATTTATGATATGGCTGCAAATGTTCTGGTGGGATTTGTAATGAGACTTCTGTTGAAAAATACCATGAAGTTGACTACCTGATCATGTCAATATCATAACATATTTTCAGCCCATAGATGGATGATGGAAAATGACTTTGACAACACAATCTATCCAACATATTATCTATAGGGTCATAAAATAATTTAGATGACTGTGGAATTAGTTCTGTTGGCATTTCATGGCTTACACTGTGATATTCGACCAAAATCCGACCAAGATTCCCTCTCAAAATATGAAATGAATTAAAGAATAAAGGCAGTGAATCAAAATGAATCACCTCATCTCCTGTCTCAGGCTTTGGGATTTCATCTGATATTTGACCTTCAAAAATATTTAGTGGTTGTACCTCTAGATCATCTTCTGTATCATCCTTGTTCTCCTCAACTGATGCATCAAAGCATTCCTCTTTCTTATTGTTTAAAATCTTCTTGCAATGTTTCCTCAGGAGTGAGGCAAAACATAGGGGTAGGCAGTTTGCATTTTCTTGAAAATATTCTGCACTTTCCTCCTTCAAGACTCGAAATGAATTTTAATCTAATGGTATAGAGTTACATTCCAATATTTCAAATTCTGTTTCAGGCTCTGAATTTTCCCCTGAACTTTGAAAATCAGAGAAGCTTGGAGATTGTAATCCTAGATCTGAAATAGCTTCTTTCTCAACACTAACATCCTTCACTATCTCATCAAAAGACTTACCTTCTTTGATATTTATCACTTGTTCATAAATTTCCTTCAAAAATTTAAAAGAAGAGAAGTATAAGGGTAAAGTCTGTCCACTTACCCTGAGATTTTCTGCAATTTGCTCATTGTTGTCATAATTTCCATGTACAGACTGATTGTCCTGCTGGGATTGCAAATGAACTTCTTCCCCCCAATCATATGTTGTTGATTTCTTTGAAGAATACCTTCTGGTATATTCATCATCGTACCAATCGTTCTTGGGTAAATCTTCCATGAATGAAATGTCATCAAACATGCACATCATATCAGCTGGTTGTTCCTCTACAAGTTGAGATGGAGATTCATCTTTGACTACGTCGTGAATTGAATACATGAAAGAATCATTATCCAAACCATGGTACCGAGGGTGAGCTACAAAATGTTTGGGAACAATGACCTTTTCGTTCTCTGAAATCAATGGAATATGATGTCTTTGAACATCAAGTTTTTCCCTTATGCTAATCTTTTGCATCATCTTATTGACAGTGTTTGCTAGGACATCTAGTTTCACTTCTGAAGATGTCATTCGTTCCTCTTCTATTCTATCTTTCTCTTCTACCTTTAACTTTTCCTTTCGGTTCAACAAGTTAGCTTCCACATCGACCGCAATATTTTTCATTTCTTCAAGGGTTGTAGTGTTCCTTTCTCTTAATTGGAATGTCATCTCAGGATCGAAGGCATCTGGATAATGCAAGTGAGTTGATCCTGGGGGTGGCCTTATATCAGGATTTATTGCATGATATACCTTATTGAATCTTGCTGAAAACTGATGTACTGTCTCCCCTGGCTGTCTTTTCAAATGTTCATACTCTTCTAGGATGAGAAAGATATTTCCCATGATCACCCATTGGTCTAGGAAAACTTGCAAGAACTGATGGAAATTGCTAATGCTTGCAGCTAGGATATTTTTAAACCAGTTCTTAACTTTACCTTGCAAAGACAGGGCAAACATCCTTATATATACATCGCCAGCTTCAACATCATAAAGGTAAAGGAAATATTCAAACCTCTGGATGTGTTTTTCAGTAGTATTATTGGCATTCTCTCCATCAAACCTGGGCAGATTATTGGTGTAATTTGCAGGGAGGTCATGGAGGATGGGAGGAAAATCTAGGGGCTTGTATCTGTTTGGGATTTTGGAAGGTACAGGAGGTGAAGAAAGAGGCTTACAACCATCCAGAGGTTTAGCAAGAGTAGGAGATAAAGCAGGAGGCTTGTGTCTCACTAGGATTTCTACAGGTGCATCTGGGATGTGCACATGTGTATGAGTATGTACATGATCCACAATTTGGGGCTTAGTCTATGGAAGCTCATCAATTTTCAAATGATCAATGTAAACTTCATCATTGTACTCTTGAATAGGATTAGAATAAGAGAGAAGATAATTACAGAAAAAACCCATGACATCTTGAATACAATTAGGACTTGAATACCTTCTCTTTCTAGGTTGCTTGGTCATGCTTCAGGTTCTTCCTCCAGTGGAGTCTTCGAATTGGAACTAATCTGGAGATTGGATTCCCCAGGTGAATGATCTCAGCCTTCTTGTGTCTGGTCACTGTCCACCATCAGTGATCAGATCTGGAACTTTGAAGTGTACTACTGGGGAGAGTTCCCTGGTATAGTTGCCATTTTGTTAGCACTCTGTAATTTTCCCAAGGCTGTGGAGTAAGTCACTGAGGCATCATCAAAACCACTTCGAGTCTTGGATCTAGCCCTCCAAGACTCAGAGACGGATATCTCTATATGATATAGCTTTATTTGGAAGGGATGTTAGGCTAGTTATGCAGAACACGAGTATTTTTATGGATTTGGTATGTTTGGGAGATTGAAAACTCGAATTTGCATTGGGCCATGGGGTCTACCTTTTCCGAAAATGGATCTATCTCAGACGTATTAGATTGTCTCCATAGGGAAGGATAGAAAGACTACTAGATCAAATTGAATCAAATGAAAACGAAGGAGAGGAATAGAAGGGAAATGCCATCAAGCAGAGGAGCAACTAAGAATTCCTATGCTCAACTTCAGATGAAAACATGCAGATCATTAAAAGACCATAAACAGAGTGCAAAAACAAATTATGTTTGTAATCATTCTTTCAATGATTAGATCAGGAAAAAAAAACCGAATGGATTAACATAGTAATAAAATAGTTACTCAGAGGAAAAACATCACCAGGGAGTCTAACACAAGAATCCCGCAGATGCAATTTTTATTTTTGGGAAGTCATCTAGAAAACTACAATGTATCCCCCGTGGGGCATGAATCCAGAGCTCAATCATCAACCCTTATGTATTTTTCTTATTACAATATATGGAATGGACTCTCCCCAGGCTCAAGAGGTCAAATTCAACCACATCGTCCAAAAATAGGAATAAAAATCCCTAAAAGTCCTAAACTGTCCACCATGAAAGACGGGCCGAATTTATGCAAAAAAGGGGTCCACTCACACATTTGTTTCTCTTTAATGATTTCACCTGGGAAAAACATGAAGGAAGTTATTGTAGATGAGCATGTTCTGGAAAAACCCTCCTTTGGTTTCACCAAATTCTCCTCTAGCTCGCCGAAACATCCCCCGCAAAATCAGGACTATAATAGAAAAAATGAAAAACGAAAAAAATGGGGCTCGACGATGGATTTGATTATCCCAACTGGTGGAACCTGTGAAAAAAATGAGAGAGGTTTTTGTTCATCCACCCGTTATAGAAAAAAACCTCTCTCGGGTTTTAAAAATTCATTTTTTTTTTCCCGGAATCAGCTTCGGAAGATGACATGCTGAACAGACAAACATGGGCGGTTTTTAAAAAAAATGGGGAAAGCAGTTTTTTGGGGAAAGGTGGTATTTTGGACCCCCCCTGAAGTGGTAAGTGGTTTAGTGGGGGGGGGTGGTGGGTCCGCTGGCTTGTGGAGCTACCAAGAGTCCGGGAGTGGTATTATGAAACAACTCATATCAGACCCCCCTGAGCTGATGGGATGTGAGGGGGGAGGGGGGTCTAATATGCATGAGGGAGTGGGTAGGAAACTTAGGATAGTATTAATTCATTTTATTATTATTATTATTATTATTATTTGTTGTATGTTTATTATTTTATTTAATTAATGTTTTATTTATTTAATCATTTGTTTTATGTTTGTATACATTTTGTTTTTGTTTATTTGTATTATATTTTTTAATTGTTTTATTAATATATGTTTTTATTTTAATTTCTATTAAATGTTTTATATATGCTTTTTTATATGTTTTATATATATAATTTGATTTTTATCATGTTTTTAATTTTGTTTTAAGTTTTGTTTAATATATGTATTTTTATATTGTTGTTTAATTAATTTAAATTAATCAAACACTAACCTAATTATGAACCTAAGAAACTAACTTAATCAGACTAAGTTAATTAATAATTGCTAATTAATTAATAATTAATCTAATCAGAGTCCCCGAGGTGTAGGACATTCGGTGGCGGGGTGTGTTGTTAAGCCACTCCGTGTTGTTAAAGTCACCGGTTCGAAACCTGCGGGGACAAAAAATCCAACCATGTTAAGGGTTGGTGTGGCTCAGGCCGGGTGCGATCCCCAGGTGATTTTGACGGCTTAGATGCCCTTGAGTCGTGGTTTCTCAAGCCACAAGTTAATCGCGTAGCCAACAGGTCCCGCACAAATTAACAAACAAAAAAAATAATAATTAATCTAATCATTATTTTATTTTAAATTATCCTATTAAAATAACTTTATTAGGCTAATGAGCATTAGAAAACGCCACTAACCATTTAATATTAACTTAATTATTTGCTTATTATCCTAAGTTTTTTATTCATGCAGGGATGAGTGGTGAGCGAGATGTAGTCAATGGGATAAAGGGGAAAGGGAGTGAGGGTGCAGAGGTGGATGAAGGATGCAGTAGGATGATGAAAGATCGGGTGAAACGAATGGAGGGGAAAATGGAATCAACTGAGGTAGATGTCTTCATCATGGGAGCAATGCCAAATCAACAGCGGAAGAATCAAGTTAACTATGATTATAGGTCCCCAACAGATAGGGCCACCAAAAACTTTGGAATCCTCCAAGTTCTGCAATTTATAAGTGTTATTTTAAAATACCTCAGAAATATTGAAAGGATCAATCTATAAGGATTCAAATTTACCATGTTTTCCTTTGTATTGCTTGGGTGCATCCCATTTGAACACTAGATCTCCCAGCTGAAAATCTTCCTTTCTTACCTTCTTTTCAAGGGATCGCTTTATCTTCTATTGATGGTCCTGAGATTTATCAAGTAGTTGCTCTCTAGTCTGTTGTACTTCTACCAACTATTGTATCCTCCTGACCATATCATCGGGTTCTCCTTGGTTGTCCTGGAGGAAGTTTTCCACAGGCAAGGAAAGCTAAGTAGGAAAGACATCCTCCACCCCATATACAAGATGAAAAGTGGAAACAACAAGTGACCTCTTTGTTGTAACTCTATCAACCCATAAGGAAAATTTTAGCTTTGAGTCCCATGCTTTCTTATTGTCTTCTAACAATTTCTTGATGATTTTTACGAGTCTCTTCTTAGAGGACTCTGCCAAACCATTTCCTTAGGGGTAGTAAGGAGTAGAATTTACTAATTCAATACCATATTGTTCACAGAACTTGATCAATGGTTCAACTTTGAAGGAGGAAACATTGTCAGTAACAATCCTTCTTGGACAACCAAATATGGAAATGATATCTTCAAGAAAGATAATGATTACCTTATGGGAGTCACTCCTTGTAGGAATGGATTCTATCCACTTGGTGAAATAATCAGTGGCAGTCAAAATCCACTTGTTCTGACCACTTGAAGTTGGGTGGATTTCTCTAATGAAGTCAATACCCCACTGTTGAAAAGGTCCAGAAACCACCACAAGTTTCAAAGGAAAAGATTTGAGTTGTTGCTTCCCAGAAACATTTTGTCATTTGCACAAGCTCTAATCTTTGCACAAACATCATTAAAAAGGGTAGGACAAAAATACCCATCTTTGAAGATCTTATAGGTAGTGGTCCTACAAAAATGATGGCCCCCACATAAGTTGTCATGAAAATAAGTTATGTCCCTTTGGGTATCCTGTGGATCCAGATGTCTCAAAAGAACTCTTAGAGGATCTTTCCAATACAAAACCTGATCAATGAGACAATATTTGATTTCTTTGAGTTTCAAATCTCTCAGCTTGTTCTTGTCCAAGCCATTAGGAGGCCGCAACTTCTGCAAAAAATATATGATATCTCTATACCAAGTGCATTCTACCAAATTGGGGCTGACATGAGAGCTTTTATCAGCAAAATCAACTTCCTAATTTTCTAAGTTTATGTTCATAAAATTAAACCCCAAAGCTTTGCAATTTGATTCAGCCAACAACCTGGCTAAACCTTGTCCTTTCACCAATTTAGTGGGCTTCATTTCAAGGTCAAATTCCATAATTTTAGAAATCTATTTGCTTCTCTTCCCATCTATGTCAGGATAGATCAATATCTTTTTCACTGAGGTTGAAGGGAAATATGAAACAATCTTTGAATGAAGAACATATATTATGAAAGCCTTGAGGGCTTTGACCAAAGCATAAGCCTACTTTTCCATGATATCATATCTCATTTTTCCATCCCTCAATGCTCTGTTGAAACAGGAAATAGGCTCTTCTAACCCCTCTGTATTTTTCTGTAGAAAAATAGCAGCCAATGTGTAAAATGAGGCAAAGGAATACAACAAAAACGCCTTGGAATAATCAGGGCTAATGAGTAGGGGTGCTTCAGTCAAGGACTTTTTTATCTAATCAAAATATTCTCTAGAATCAATAGTCCATTTAACCTCATTTCCCTTTCTAAGCACGGTTGTGATGTACTTCACCAATTCAACAAAGTTAGAGATGAACCTTCTTCGAAAATTGATCTTACCCAAGAAACACTGAACCTCTTTCTTAGATATAGGAAAAGATAAGGTCTAGATGGCCTTTACTCTGCTTGGATCAATTCATACCTCTTCTGCTAACACAATGTGCCCCAATAATTTACCTTCCTTCATAGAAAACAAAGATTTCTTAGGATTTAGAGAGAGACCAAACCTTCTGCACTTTAGGAAGACCCTCTTCAAATGATGACAATGTTCTTTGTCATCTTTTGAGAACATTGTAATGTCATCCTGATAGATGACTACAAATTTGTATTTCTCCCCAATAAAGGCAATGACCATAGCTCGCTGGAAGGTTTCTCCTACATTCATCAATCCAAAGGTCATTTTAGCATACATGAATGTGCCCCAAGGAGTAGTGAAGGTTGTGTTCTATCTATCTTCAGGTAGGACAAAGATATGATTGTAGCTAGAGAAGCCATCAATCATAGACATCCTATATGAACCAGTCACTCTTTGCAAAATGTGCTCCATCTTTGGCAAGGGGTAGTTATCCTTTTTAGAGCTCTTGTTCAAATTCCTGAAATCAAAACATAACCTGATTTCCCCATTTTTCTTCCTCATGGACACCAAGTTAGACACCCATTCTAAATATCTCAAAGGAATGATGATCTGGGAATCCAACAAAATTTTCACTTCTTTTTCCATAATAGGCAACAACACGAGATTTATTTGTCTGATTTTCTTCCTAAAAGGCTTGGTCTCCTCTTTCAAAGGGATCTTATGTTCAATTATGTTGGTGTCATATGTTCTTAAATATTCATATCTCTAGGAAAACACATCAACAAACTCTTTCAAAAGATTGGCATACTCAGCCATTTGTTCCTTTGACAAACTGCTAGACAATTTAACATACTTTGGGTCTTCCTTTGTTCCTAAATTGCATATAGTCGCATTAGAATTTTCAATTGAACCTTTAATATTTACAGCCACATCATTTATGCCAAACAATCTCTCCAAGGGGACAAGTCCTTTTGGAATATGGTTATTGGGTGTTGGCCCTTGACCAAATTTTGGGAGATCCTTGGTCAAGTTGGACCTATTTTGGGACTTGACAGTCTGTCAAAGGAGGAGCGCAAGACGAAGAAGAGATCACGGGATCTTAACCCCTTTTTGGGCCCTTTTTGGGATTTGGGATTATGTAACGGGCATGGGATGTTGGCCCATGGGTTTACCCATGTTTAGGCTTACTTTGTAAAGTATAAATAGATGTATAGGCAATGTAAGGAGGGGCATCTATGTGATGTTAGGCTAATATGATAAGTGCTAGATCTATGTTATTGAAGGATTGTAAGTGCTTTGTGCATACTGTGTGAGATTTGTAGAGCTAAGTGCAAGTCATTGTAGGAGGCTGTGGAAGGTTGCATGCTTAGATCTACTCGAAGAAGGAGGATCTAGTGAGATGCACAGATATCTTGTCCTATGAAGACTAGGGTTTTGAGTCTCTATGCATGTAACCTATTGAAGAAGCTAATAAATAAGAAGAGTTGGTGGACGTATCCCCAGGGTGGGGGTGAACCACGTATATGTTGTGTTGTTCTTCTTTGTGCAATGTGTTGATGTGTTTATGTCTTTACTTGCTAAGTACTTTGATATAGATAGATAAATCTATTTATGCTTTGTGCTAATGATGTATATGGATGTTAGATCAGACTTATAAGAATGTGCTTAATCCTTGAATATGCTATATATGATCTGTTCCTTCATGCTAAGTGTTGCTAGATGTCAGATCTGGATGACCACTGCATTGTACTGTGATTAGGGTTTAACTGTGCTATAACTAAGAACTGAATATTGATAAATATCACTGCTAAGTTCTTTGTTAAGTGTTACAATCATAGATCTCTGTCCCAGCTAAGGGTGCTGACACCTGATTCATGCAACCACCCCTGCCTCTACCTCGGGTGAGACTTCATCTACTTCCCAGGTGTTGCCAAAAGGGTCGGCAGTTATGGTTTTATTGGTGCGTTGTTGTAGCATTGAACCCTGGGTTTGCCCCTGTGCCAACAAATGGTTCTGTTGCTGAGAACTAAAACTGTGATTGTTGGGAACTAAGGAAGAAGAATCTTTGTGCAAAGATCCATCCTAAAACTGTGAAATATCTGTGCGTAGATCTGTCGCTCTAGTGCGCAGTACTCTAATTAGTTTAATAAGCTCTATGTTGAAGAAAAGAAGTCTGATAGGAAGAAAATAGGTAATATATGAAAGATTTGTGCTCTAAGAAAGGTAAAAGTGAGAATTATTGACTAAAAGAGGTAATATCTGCAAGCTTTATGCTCTGATAAAGGTAAGAATAGTGAAAAGTTCTAGATATGAAAGCTTGGTGCTTTGTAGAAGTAATATAAGTGGAATTTTTTTTTTCTAAAGTATGGATCTAGGTATGTTTGATAGATTTTTTCCTACCTTGAAAACTAGGGCACTAATAGATGAAATAAGGTTTCATATGCGTAGATCTAATAAGAATAGTGAAATATATGTTATACCTATGCATATAAAGAATGTTTGGACTAACAAGTGGATGCGAGATCCTAGAAAGAAATGTTTGCAGGTTATCTACTATGACCCTGGCATGCATTATAGAAATAGATGGGAATCATTTAAAAGAAAGAGAGGATTAACCCTCTGTTACAGTTGCAAAAAACTAGGACATTTTGCTAAGGAATGCCCTAGGAGAAGACCTAGTTGTCTTTATTGCAAATATATGAACCATGAAGTATTGGATTGCCCTAGAATGATTGTTAAGCTTGAAGGAATGAACATGAGACAAGAAAACCCTAAGGTAGATCCATAAATGGAAGAACCCCAGAAAGAATCAGAGAAAGTATTGCTACAAATAAAAGAAACCCTGAATGACCATCGACATGTCAGTTTATCAGAGATCTTCAAAGAAAAATATTGCCTTGAATCAAGAATAGGAGACTTCGACATTGAATGTGTTCTAGATGAGGAAACACAGGTGAATGTCATGACAGAAAGAACTTGGGAACTTTTATGGAAGCCTGCTATGACTCCTTCATTGGGAGAACTAGGTCTATTTAGAGGAAAGTTGATAAACCTGTGTGGAAAGCTCACCCGGATATCTACGAATGCCAATGGAACTTCGACAGAGGAAGATTTTGAGATTATTAAATTTATTGAGAACAACGCCCCATTTACCATGTTACTAGGAAAACCGTGGATTGAAAAAAATCAGGCCAGAAGGAAAGAATAAGAAGAAGTTTTAGCGCACAAGAAGCAAGAGTTAAAAGATTTCATGACTAGAAGGATCGCACACTTGATTGAAGAACAGGATAATAGATCGAATCTATTTAAATCTAGAGACCCGGATGTCGAAGTTTCATGAACACTAGAAGACCCACATAAGATTGAAGTACCTATTCCAGATAAAGAAGAAGTATCACCCTCGACTCTTAGGAAAGAATCTCAACAACGTGAAGTAACTACGACATAAGAAGATAAGAATCAAAATGGAAAAAGGCATACCGAGATGAAGCTCACTGGAAAGAAAGATAGAAAACTAATTAAGAAGAGAGCTAAGATCGACAATTTATAGAAGGTTCCAGAGGGAACTTCACAGAAGGAAAATTTGCAAAATTGGAGCTTCTCCGGAATAACAAAACTTCGTCACATGGAACTTCACCATGGTGAAGCAATATAGTCGTTGGGACCAATATAACCATTCGGCCGACCCCCCGAATGGGTAGAAATTCATTTATGGTTCGCAACCATACTGTTGGACCATGCCATAATGGACATAACATATTTAATCAAGGCTTCTCGATCGTTGCAAGCAATTCGTTTCTAAGTTATCTATTTATCCTGTCGCGCCATGCACCGAGAAATTTTTTTCTAACCATGAATCTGAGCCCGCATTTTTTTTTATTTTATACAATGATCATTGCACCATTGCCTTCTATCATATTGTAATGTCTAAGTTACTCCTCAAACCCGAAGATTTCCAACCCCGAGCGTGTATGTCGGACGAGTTCAGCACAGCAGAGAGATTTTTCGAAGAATTTTTGATCGATCTCATGACTAAATGAGTCATGTCGATGCCTACAGGTGTACAATCATCATCGACGAGAAGAATGAAAGCCTCTCCGTCAACTGCTCGTGGATCGGGGCCATCCCGACCATCAGCAGAGAAGAGAACCACGCATAAAGATGACCTAGCAAACCCGAAGTGGATTCCATCCATATTGCCCAATTACATCCCACCTCTGGATGGCACGGTGAATCTTGATAGTCTTCCAAGAGACTTCAAGTACACTATGGTCACTGCGTACCTCCCGAAGGGTATACATAGTTCGAACAGACCAGGACAAGATAACAGCATTGAAGTTCAACGAATTCAACCTCAGAGATCAAAAGATATATGGTATGCTCTCCCCATACAAGTACCTAATGAGAACAAAAGGGAAGAACTCTAAGATCATCCCTCAGCTGTGGATGATGAACCTTGCGTAGTCCACCCTATTGAATGTCATGAAGATCCCACACTTCGAATGACACTAGGAATTCAATGTATGTGTCAAGCTGCTATTGTCGTGTTACCATGGCGGCTACTTATGGCTAGATATCTACATTACAAATGACCCAACGGTGATCCATGGGATCACAGGCCTGAGTATGCAAGGACCCGACCCATAGGACCTTTATCCAGGAAAAGTTGCAGATCACACACTAGCACAAAAAATCAAGGATACATATGGCGATGTTGAGAAAGGAACAAGAGGCTACAAGGTAGCTTCCATCTAGAGTGGCGCACTGTGCCTCACATGTCAACTGATAGCTGGAAATTTAGTAAGGAAGAACTGACCTACGTAGGTCATTGGTTTTGTCTTTGACCTCGTAGGGAAGTGCGCGAAAGGCCTAGAAATGAACTAGGCAAAGTACCTAGTTAACCAGTTGGAACTAGATTTCCAAGAAGCACAGGATTAGGGTTATGAATTTCATTTCAGCTGGCTCCTGGTCCTCATTGCATTTGTTTCCTGGGAGATGCCAGAAGGAGCGACCTTCCCCGACATAGATTCGTTTGAACCGCTTGCCGCAAAGTTTGCTACCCTGTGGTATTCAACTGATATGAACAAATAGTGGCAGTCAAACACTGTGTTTCATACATACTACCTCTAGCTAAAGTGAGCCATTGAAGCCGAGCCTCACATGACTTAGAATACCCTACAGAGGTTCCTACCACTAATGAATTCCAGTGCAGATCGACACTTTATCTACATTACAGTGCAAGCATATGAACATAAAGACGAGCTCCATTCATATTACAAACTCATAAAAGAATCCCTTGAGGATATCACCAAGGAATGGTTCGCTGACCTCCTTATCCCCGCCAACCCTATAGAGATATCTAATATTGACATCCCAGAAGACACTCATAAAGAACAAAATACACCTAGAACCAGCAGACATAAGAAGACTTAGGAGGTCCAAAAATTAAGAAACACCTCAGTGAAGACTGCTTCCATGTCACCTGACCAAGGGGGTGGTGATGAAGTAGAAGCTGAATAGAGACCAGGCGAAGTAACACTGCCCAGAGACAAGGTTCACCCTTTCAAGAAGAGGAATTTTCCCCCCTCGAAACCTTCTTCCTGGAAGAAATAGAAATCCTCTATGATCAAGATACAAACTGTCCTCACCTCTGATGATTTTGACTTCATCATAGCCACCTTGAACGATTCTTCACTAGAGATAGTAGAGAAACAAGGAGCAAAGCAGGAGGAAATGTATGCTAGAATTGAAGTCAAACTCCGAGGGGTACAACAGGCCCTTCAATCCAGCCGCGTAGTATCCACTGTGCCTCTGCCATCGAGAGAACCAGAGTTGGAAGATGAGCCAGCCCAACTCCGTCGACTAGCTGAGACAGTTGAAGCTCGCCTTCGACGAGCACAAGAGGAAATAGAACAAGCCACCGAAGATTTGGTGCAAATACAAGGAGTACTTATAGAACAACGTCGAGCTGTAGAACAGGAAAATATTGCTCTCAAAGAAAATTTTGATGAAGAAAAAGCACAGCTACAGCAAGGAAAGGAACAATTGCTCGCAGAGCAACTCAAAGTGAAAGAAGTGATCAGCAGAGCACTTTGCTCTGTGATAGTCGTAGAAATAAAGGTAGAGGATTGAGTCATGCAACAGGTAGAGAAACTCACAGAAGTTATCTAGCACTTACAACAACGCATCGCAGACTTATAGCTCCGCGTAGTGCCTGAGACCCCACATGATGTAAGGTATCAAAGAGAAGCAACTTCTCGAAGCGTAGTTGAGAGAATAAAATCCCTTGCTATGGAATGTAAGAAACTTACTGATCACAGTGCCCAAACCTACGAGAAAATCACTGAGAATCCAGAACTGAAGGCACTGGAGTCGCAACTCCAAGAGGAAAAGTATCAAGCTAAACCAATACAAGCACAACTGAATCCTCTCTTAGTTGTGGAAAGAATGAAGTGATCCCAGGAGCAGCGCACTGCCCAGCAGTAGATCGACACTATCCAAAGAAAAGTTATGGAAGTAACTCAGAGGCTCCAATCTGTACAAGAGAAGGCTTACCAATTGTTTACATAGGTCGAAGGCCGAGGAGAAGAACTGGAGAAGGTTTTCACCTTAGCTGAACAACGCCTGGAGGGACCTATCAACGACATAGTCATCCAAGAGTTTGTTGAATAGGAGGCCAAGGCACAGTAGCAAGTCGAAGCAGCTCGAGATACGCTCGAGGATTTTGAAGCAGAACTACCCAGATCAGAGTGACTTGATATGAGTCACGGGTGAGTGTTTGGGGCCTATTGGCCCTTGACCAATTTTTGGGATATCCTTGGTCAAGTTGGACCTATTTTGGGACTTCAACAACCTATGTAAGGAGGAGCGTAAGACGAATCAGAGATCGCGGGTCTCGACCCCTTTTTGGGCCCTTTCTAGGATTTGGGATTATGTAACGGGTATGGGATGTCATCCCATGGGTTTACCCATGTTTAGGCATATTTTGTAAAGTATAAATAGATGTCTAGGCAATGTAAGGAGGGGCATCTATGTGATGTTAATCTAATATGATAAGTGCTAGATCTATGTGATTGAAGGATTGTAAGTGCTTTGTGCACATTGTGTGAGACTTGCATAACTAAGTGAAATTCATTGTAAGAGGCTATGGAAGGTTGTGTGCTTAGATGTACTTGGGGAAGGAGGATATAGTGAGTTGTGCAGATCTACTGTCCTATGCGGAGTAGGGTTTTGAGGCTCTGTGCATGTAACCTGTTGAATAAACTAATAAAGAAGAAGAATTTGTGAACGTATCCCTAGGGTGGGGGTGAAGCACGTATATGTTTTGTTTCTCTTATTTGTGCAATGTTTTGATGTGTTTATGTCTTTACTTACTAAGTGCTTTGATATAGATAGATAGATATGTTTATTCTTTGTGCTAATGATTTATATGGATGTTAGATCACACTTATATGAATGTGCTTAGTGCTTGAATCCGCTAGATCTGATATGTTCATTCATGCTAAGTGTTGATAGATGCCAGATTTGATTGACCACTGCGATGTACTGTGATTAGGGTTTAACTGTGTTGTAACTAAGAACTGAATATTGATCAATATCACTGCTAAGTGCTTTGTTAAGTTTTACAATCACATATATGTGTCCCAGCTAAGGTTGCATACACCTGAGTCCTGCAACCACCCCTGCCTCTACCTCAGGTGAGACTTCATCTGCTTCGTGGGTGTTGCCAAAAGGGCCGATAGTTAGGGTTTTCTTGGTGCGTTGTTGTAGCATTGAACCCTAGGTTTGTTCCTATGCCAACACTGGGTAACTGAACAATATGATGGTCAAAAATTTTATTCATAAAAATATCAGCATGGGGGCTTTATTCAGTATCCTAATATTGATCAATATGTCAAGAAGAAAATTCATCCATAGTCTCAAGAAACATTTTTGTCTCAAGATCATCCTCAAAAACCTTCCAATGTTTGACATTGTCAGGAATAGAGGGTCTATACTTTACTTCCACATCATACTTGATTTCGGGGGGAAAAGGAACCCTGAACTTACTTGCTAAGATAGCCAAGGAATCTACCATAGTGTTCTCCTCTCTTGGAACAAATGAGATATTAAAATCCAACAATAAACTATCAACATTATCCTAGGCTTCATTTTTGTAGGCCCTCAACCTAGGGTGTTTAGCTTGATACATATTTTTGACTTGATGAACAATTAACTCAGCATGTCCAAACACTACTATCTCTTTAATCTTCATGTCTTTAGTAGCCCTCCAACCCAAAACAAGAGCCTCATACTCTGCCACATTGTTTGTTGTTTCATATTCAAGCTTGTAAGACATGGATATGGTCTCTTGGGTAGGGGAAATAAATACTACCCTAGCACCAACACTCTCCCTAGAAGAGGATCCATCAAAAAACATCTTCCAAACAAACGTATTGGGAGGAGGATATTCACAAGAGGTAATAGGTTGCTTTCTTATTTTAATAGGTGTTTGAGGAGCACCAGTGAGTTGTAACATATTGGTTCCTAAATCAGTATTAACTGCAAAAATGGGGTGGTTGGTAGGATTTTCTTCATCTCTGATAATGTAGGCAAGTTGTACTTCCCTATAAATCCTTATATGTTCCCCCCAAAACATAGGAATAGTGGCATACGAGAGATCCATCTGCAAATTTTCCCCTATTCTTTTGATCCAATATCTAGACAAGAGTATCCCAAACTTAGGGGGTCCATCATCCACCATGATATCCATGACCACACTTTTCATTTACAATTGGAACAAGGAAACAACTAGGTCTTTGATAACCCCAAGAGACTTCACCTTCCTGGAATTAAATGAGTATAGGTCATTGTAGGTTTTTGTAACCTCCAACCCAAGCTCATCCATGGAAATCTTAGGCATGAGATTATGAGATGCCTCTGAATCCATCAAACAGTTGTGCAACACTTTATCATGAATGTTCAATGATGTATATAAAGGAGGGGAAGAGTCATCCCTATCCTCTACCAAAGTTCTTAGTATGATAGTTGGTTTTTCATCTTGGATGTTGATTAAATCTGTGGGATAAGATGACGATTTAGGCTGCAACATTTTGGAAAGGTACCTTTTGAAATCCTCATTCTTAACTAGCTCCAAAAAACGTACAGGGATTTTAATCTTTTGAATCTCATTCTCAAAGATAAAAGAGGATGGAGGCTTCAAAATCTCCTTAAATTTTGGGGTAGGGCTCTTAATCACTTCCTGGGAGTTTTGTGCCTCTTTTTATTTGTTGCTGGCTTCCACATCCTTAGTAGGATTCTTTGTTCTAGTAAGCTAGTAAAAAATGTTAGGCTTCCCCTATTTCTTCTTTGACCTTAGGTTGTATCTGTTTGGATTGCCACTAGTCCTTTCCCCTTTTCTTAGCTCATTTACTTGGTCATCCATGAGAGAGTTTTCATATGAAGATTGGGTTAAATGAGGAGATGAAGAGGTGTCACCAAGACAATGGATTTCAGGATCAACATCTTCTTCCTCTCCTTCTTCATCAGTAACCAATTTATTTTGGTGAGGAGCTTGGATTTTTTTATCGTCCCTATCCCTATTTATTTGATCTCTTTGGGTGATCTAAGGGGCATTATTGGATATTTTGAAATTACCCCTATTATCAGCATTCTGGGGGTTCCTATAGCTCTGCTTTCCTTCAAATTTCAATTTCTCCATTTCTGCAGAAAGTGATTTTACCAGTTTTGTCAGTTCATCCACTTGAGGGTGGGATGCAAAGGAATAAGAGGTTGAAGCTTCATCCCTACCTTTTCTTCTGTCTCTATCAGATTTAGTCCTAAGTTTTCCATCTGCCTATATATTAGACTCTACTTCAAGGGTTTCATATTGCATATGAGCTAAAGAGGTAGATCTTCTTTCTCTCAAAACGAGGAAACAATCAGGGTCAAAAGCGTTGGCATAAGTAATATTGGAAGAGGTTTCTGTAGGCTTTATTTCAATGGGAATATTATTGTACATTTTATTAAATATTTTTGAGAAGTATGAAACAGATTCCCCCTCTTTCCTATTAAGTGACCCAAATTATGTAATATAATAAAGAAAATATTTTTTATCCCCCCAATACTTCAAGAATGAATCATCTAGAGCTTCAATCCCAACAATAGATCCAAGAGTCAAACCCATAAACCATTTCCTAGCCTGA
This sequence comes from Picea engelmannii, assembly GCA_009831015.1. NCBI lineage: Eukaryota > Viridiplantae > Streptophyta > Pinopsida > Pinales > Pinaceae > Picea > Picea engelmannii. The sequence continues at coordinate 934,511 of ML779017.1, read as the reverse complement.
CCATCAAGGCTCTGTATAAAAACTCTCATCCACACATCTTCATTTTCAATGTTAAGATTATAGGCATAACTATAAAAATATGAAAGGTTTTCTTATGTAGTTATGTCTTCCTCCCCTGTGAACTTGGGAATTTACTTAAGGTAGTCTCCAATTGGGAGAGAATTCATAGGCTGAGGTAAAACAAGAGGGGCATATCTAGCAACCACTATGGAGTCCATCATGTTTCTAGGAAGATTAGCACCTGCCATTGGGATGTGAACTGTAGGAGAACCAAGGGGAGATGGAGTTTGGACATGTAGGATTGCAGTTGTGTTTCTAAGGGAAAGGCGAAGCAGTTGAGTGTTGGAGGAGAATGGTATAGGGTTCAAAGGAAAATAATTCCCCCCCTCTTTAGTTACAACAACTTTAATAGAAGGAGGAGTAGGAAAACCCAAAGTGGGAAAATCTTCTAAGCTCTTGGGTCTAAACGACTTTACAATATCAGGGGAAATAGGGGTTTCAAAAATTTCTCCTTCCAAATGAATACTAGAAGGGGGGATTTGAATATGAAATCTTTCAAAATATAAACTTCTGGAAAATCCAGCAGATGGTATAAAAGGAGAATTGGATATAGTTACTAGAGTTTTAAAAGAAGAATCATGTAAATTACAAGAATCACCTGGTACAAGAGCTGAAAGTCCTTCTTGAGAGGTATTTCCTTTCTTGATAATATTCTCTGGGTCGGCTTCAGGTGTTTTCAGAGGTAGTTGTGGATTAGACCTCATGTGTCTTCCTTTTGGATCCACAACTGAAAGAGTGGAGTCACCAAGTGCAAGCTGCAATCTTGAAGGTACTAATTTATGATGTACCTTCATAATCATAATTTCATTTGTCGTTCAATCCCAGGGAAATGTCTTCAATTCATTCCCTAGCAACGGCGCCAAGAATCTTGGTACTGAGATTCACCCTTGTATTGAGGGAGGATAAGCCCAGTACCCATCAAAATGTTTGTGGAGGTAGGTTTATGAGTGGAGGTCAAATGGACAAAGCTTAGCATGATAATGTTTTAGCACAGAAAACTAGACTAGCAATGCATAATCAAATGAGGTTCTCATTAAATTCAGTCAGTAGTTTAAGGCTAAATCTAAGAAGGAGAAGACTTAGTGAGGAAAGTGGAAAATTCTTCCATGAGCATCCATCCTTCAAGCAGCTTGGTGCAGAAAAACTTAGGCACAATAACACTCTTGAACTTAAGTTTAGGATATTGAAATATATCACAGCAACATTATAATCAAACCTCCATTACAATACAACCACAAAAACTCATCTGGATAATCCATGCATGATCATTTCAACATAAGAGGAAACATGAAAATGAAAGGAAATACTGAAACAAATCATAGCAGCATTATAATCAAACCTCCATTACAATACAACTACAACAGCTCATCTAGATCATTCATGCACGAGTGTTTCAGCACAACAGGAAACAAGATAATGAAAGAAATTGAATTATATTAATGATAAAGTCTCAAGTCTCATACATAACCAAAGAACAACTCTTCTATCAAGCTATTGCAAAATAAGGATCTCTCCTCAACCATCGACCTTAACAAAATCTTAAAATGATCTATTTATACTCAAATCAGTGGACAACTGCTAGGAGAGTCATCTGACCATCCCATCTAAGGATTTTCGTTTGTGCATAATTTTGTCAGACTATGTGTGTATCATACTATTATACATAATCTCAGATCAGGATGGGCCTATAGGAAAAACCGTCCATCATGGTACCTCGGGCCGACAATTTTGTCTCCACGGCTAGACCCTCCATGCCTTCTATTTATGGAGTGAGTCGAGGTTTCAACTACCAGTCCTTGTTCGTTAACTGATTTCTCCTAGGGATTGGGATGAGGCTTGATGACTAGGGGACATCCACGCTCTTCTATTGGATTCAATGTTGATTGATCACGTGATTTAGGGGTCATCAAAAGTGGTTTGGACCCACACTGCTTCCGGGCTCGAAACTCACCACCTTACGCCACGTAGCTCTCTCGCAATACCATGGCTTAGATTTCGGGCCGCCCAAGGATTTTAACGACCGAGCATGTTGCGGCACCAAAATTAAGTGTGGTAATTGATTTGATCGCGATCTGTGATCTGGCCGCACCTTCTATTTTAGCACCCCCGCTAAATTTTATCTGCCTGCCAACTATAACATCCTTCAAACTGCGCTTAGAGATGGCACTAAATTGAACTGCACAAAGGATATCTATTGTTGAAAACTGCACCTACCTATTTTCCTGTGCTCATGTCTATCACCTGCGACCCTTGAAAACTTCATGTGATAACATGACCAATGGGAGGTCTGAAGGTACTGGATGCCAATGGAAAATAATATTCCTTCTAATTTTCCTCTCTGGGAATGAAGGAGATGTTAAATGCCAGAAAGAAGTTGTCAATCAGGTCCCACACCTTGTTTATGTATTGTTTGAGACTTGTTTTGTTATATTGATAGATGTTTCTTACTTGATTGATGATTAACTCAGAATTACCAAAAAATACCAAACTATTAATGGCCATGTCTTTGGCAGCCCTCAATCCAAGAACTAGAGATTCATACTCAACTATATTGTTAGTAGTCTCGAATTCCATCTTATAAGAAAGCGTTATAACCTCCTGTGCAGGGGAAATGAGGACTATACCAGCCCCAACACCTTCTTTTTATGAACATCCATCAAAATACATCCTCCACAATTTGTTTTGTCGATCTGTCAGTGACTGATTTTTTCCTGTGCAGGGGAAATGAGGACTATTTAAATGAAAAAAAGATGACCCAATATCATCCTCAACAACATCAACTTGATGATTTCTTAGATTCTGATGGTCACTGACAATATATGCTAACTTGACCTCCATGTATAGCCTCGTGTGTTCTCCCCAAAAAACAAGAATGGTACCATAGGTGAGGTCCATTTGTAATGATCCCCCAACCTTCTCGGCCCACGTCCTAGACAAAAGAATACCAAAATTGGGGGGAATGTTAGCCACAACGATGTCCATAAATACACTCTTCATGGGTAATTGTTCCAATGAAATCACCAAATCTTTTATTAATCCCAAACATTTGACTTTTTTGGAGTCAAAGGAGTAAATTTCTTGGTAGGGCTTGGTGATCTCTAGACCTAGTTCCTCCATAACAACTTTAGGCATGACATTGTGTGAGGCACCTGAGTCCATGAGACAATTATGTAGGATCTTGTTATGGACATTTAAAGATATGTAGAATGGTGGAGAGGCATCAGAGGCATCCTCAATGTGTGGGCCCACAGTAATGGTTGGGTTTTCATCTTGTAGACTAATTACATCAGAAGTTACAACAGAAGTAGGTGGCTACACAGCCTTCGTAATGGATTTTTTGAAAGGCTCATTTTTGAACAATTATGACAAAGTCACGTGGATCTTGATCTTTCTCAACTCATGCTCTAGGATAAAATATGCTTGTGTCCTATCAAATTCCTTTACTTCAGGGAAAGAAGGTTTAAATGGAGGAGGTTTGTGAGATTTAGCCAATGCACCCTTGCTTGGATTTGGCTCGGGAGGAACCTCTGTTTTTCTGTTCTGATCGGGAGTGGTGGATTTGGGAGTGCATGTTCTAGGCCTCAAGTCATATTTCTTTTGGGGATGGCCTTGAATAACCCATTCTTCCCCTATCTCAATATCACATCGATTTTATAGTTGTGCTACCTCATAATCTTGTTGCGTTAAGTGACTGGTGTAAAAATATGTTTCATTGAAAAGTATGACAACATCATTCACAAGATCACTATCTACATCCATCTCCTCAATATGATTTTTTTTGAAAGGAGGTACTAATATTTGGTCATCGACATTCCTACTCTCCCTCTGCATTATTTGAGGGGCATCATTCGACCTTCTAAACCGGTTTGTATTTTTGTTCCTATCCCCTTGAAAAGATCTATTTGGTTGTTTAGATTTCCATTTCAGATTAGCTATTTCATATGTCAAATCCTTCAAAGTTTTGGTCATTTCATCAAGTTTAGGATTTGTTGAGCACGCAACACAGCCTAAAAAGCCTTATCAATTTTTTTTACTTTTTGGGTACGACTTGTTTTCTTCACTGTCTGACTCGATTTCATTTTGGGAAATGGTGTATCATTGTTTGTTTCCATGTCTCTTATCACCTAGTTAGATTTTTTTGAACTTTTGGAAGCTCATGTATAAAATACCTTAACACTTGAATTAAGAATTGACAACTAAACATTGCACCTAACGCGCTCAGGTTCGGCATCGGAAAGAATTCAAGAAAGTAAAGGAACCAGACAAAAACAAAATTCATTGAGTGTCGATCCTCTTCGGCATCGACATAAGGCAGTTTTGGTTTGTGTAATTTATTTTCATAAAGGGTCAAGAGATAGTCGATCCCCTTCAACATCGACAAAATATGAGAAAGACAAATGTTAACAAAGGACGTAAATAAATTGCCGATATCTGATGCTTGATGCGCTTTATCGGGATCGGGGAAATCTAGAAAGATCACAACAATCATTTCGACCACGATAAATTTATCACCGATATCCTATTCCCGATGCATTTTCGACATCGATAATTTTTCGAGGAAGCCAATCCGAGAGCACTTGGGTAGGTTTATCGTCGATCGTCAATCTTTGACACTTTCGGGCATCGACAAAGTTAGGTTTGGATTTTAGAAATGTTTGGCTTAAATAAAAAACCAACTCCAACCGACACAATAAAATGAAGTCACTAGTCCCGAATGCCACATTTCTTTAACATGTAAGAGGATAGTATGGTCTAGTTTTATCCCGAGTCATTTTTGTTTCCCTAGGTCCTAGTCACGCCTCTTAGTCAACTTTTCCACGTCATCTTTGTACAGAAAGATTGATCGATGTTGGAGATTTTGCAGGAGGGTATCAACAAAAATGTTCATAGCAATATCCCAACCCTCGATCCACCAACTGAAAGAGCAGAACGATGGGACATTTGCGGCATTAGATACGATCTGATTTTGGAAATTTAAGGAGCTAGTTAATGCCTGATCCCGCATTAGTTGCTACCCTGTGCGCCGATTAGACAACAACATTTTAAAATCGTCGATAGACCACATTACCACTCATGCCTCTGCCGACAACCATGATGAATTTAAGTTTAAGAATCTCTAAAGATCTGGCGGCATATTTGTTGAAATTTCACTCATAACCCGAATTGAATCGCTGATGTGACACGGTAGGTTCATCCTTGTTTAAATCTCTAGAACGATTTTGAATAAATTAATTATGTGTGTAAGTTGAATTCCAGAGTGTCTGAAGGAGTAGGGTGAGTGACTTGAGACTGTACTGACCCTTTTGATTATCAAAACCAGGTTTAACAAGCTTTAGAGGTATGTATCCAAGTCTGTCAATTCGTTGGTTATAATTTATATACGCGCACCAAATTTTAATGCATAATCTCTAAAATATGTTATAGCTGCAGATAAGATGTCGCCGAGAAGGCCCACTAAGTACTGGAAAGAATTAATTACATCAGTGTGGTTCAAAAAGGATCGAGACGCAGAAGATCACGGTATTCGGGTGCTGAGGGAAAACATCATAGATCGGATAAGGAAAGTGGCCAAATACTAGGTGAAAATGGCCCAAGAACCTCAGCAGGAGATTCAAGAGAAATGGGTTGATTGCAAAAGAAGCTGGGTCAAGATTAATCAGCAGATAAAATACATTAGTCTCCTAGAATTCATCTCACACGAGGACTTTGTCGACTTTCATGACATAGTCAAACAAAGTGCATAACAAGACTCATCATGGATTGAAGAGATATAAAAGGTGGAAAACATGGTGCTAGGTCAAGTACAACAATTCATGGAGCACCTGATGAAGGCTTGGACAATATTGCAAAAGTTAAGTGTTAAAGTAGTCAAGTATTGGGCACAGGGAGTGGAGATAAAGGAGATCCTTTCGGCCCCGATGGACCAACACAGATTCTCGTATGCCAACACATCCGAGGAACTCTTTTTCAAATGTTCAGAGTATGAGAAGAGTCATCCACTTAAGTGAAACCATTTGATGACTCTTAGAGGACAGAGAGATGGAAGTGCCATGTTGCGATGTTTTGTTTTACTTATATTGTACTTTTGATAGTTATTTTTAGTTACTAATTTGTTATAAATAAGAGGATCGACCTTTTAGAAGTGGTCGATGGTTTTTGCAAAGACCCTCATTTTTGGAATTGTAAAGAACTATTTTAGAACTACCTTAATTGAGAAATCATTTTTAGGACCGAAGAGAAATTTCTGTTTAAAATCAAAGGCATGTGTGATTGGATCGTAAGGAGGAATTACTTCTGACTTTATCTCATGAATGGATGTTGTAATGAGTAAGAGTTTCTGAATCTATTGATAAGTTAGTTGATTCAATATTTTTATAGTTCTTATCTCTAATGATGGAAAGCAAATCGTTGTGGTAATGTGTGATTAGTGATTAGAGCTAAGGAAACTAATTTTCTTGCCATCATTTTATTTCATGTATGCCTTATTTCGAGAATTGTATCTCAGTCAATAATTGAAATACCAACAATTTGATGTATTAGTACTAGGCTTGTCATAGGTGTGAAAATATTTTTTTGCATGCTTGAGCATGAGGGTGATCTTGAGCTCAACCTTATTTAGTAGTTAATTTTTCCCCCTTTTCTTTACCCAGATAGTTTATACCAGCACCTATCTTTTATCAGACCCGCCTAATAAGAGAAAATACAAAAAAGAGAGAATTCAAACTAAAGGAGGAGTTTTCATAAGAAGATATCATGTAAATCACTACATAAAGCCCATCGATTAATTGACCGGATCATAAGATCTAGAAAACCATTCCACTATCAAACATTGCAAAGTCTAATTGGGTCTCGGTGGTAGTTTTGGTTTCTATTGTTTATTTAAATAGATTTAGGACCCCACAACAACATTCGCGCTAGAAGGAGGGTCGAAGAATGAATGACTAACAATATTTATGATATAATTTTTCACACAATTTGTAGATTCAAAACAACCCACATGCATGGCTAGTCATTCTCAAGACAACCTGCATACACTAAGTACTCTTGAAACGAGTAACTCAACCCAGCAAGAGGAAGAACATGTATTCCTTGAAATACCTTATGCTCTTCCCCACAATGATTTGAACCAGTTCAGAAGAATCGCAAGAGCTTACGCCCGACAAATTGGAGCACTACTCTTAGCTATGTTACTCCCTCGTAGAAAACAAGTAAGCAGACCAGTGGTCGACACCCTGACCAGGTTTTTGTCCACACATTAGAATACCTGATAGATTTCTCCCTCACCAAGATCGAACATCCCCTCAACCTAATCCCCAAAACACCAGCTAGTAACTGCTCTAAGCCCGATGATTTTTCTGACGAGGAAGGGTTTAACTCAGAACTCTCAGTTTCATATTCGAATGACATGGAAGATAACAATGATCATAATGAAGAAAGGGGAAACCCAACTCATATTAATCAACCGTGTTTGGCCATATATTCTCTAGAAATCCCCGGACGAGTAAATAACCTTCCTCGACATCCATAAAAGTTACTCCCTAAATTTGACCCTGAAACCTCAGGATTTCCTGAAGACTGTACCAAAAAATTCATACTAGCTATTAGACTAATGAATGTCCAATATGAATATGTAGTATGCAGGATTTTCCCCTATGCTTTTGAGAATTTGTCCTCCACGCGGTATTTTAAATTTCCTGTAGGGTCTATAACTAGTTGGAAGAAGTTTCAAAAGGATTTTTTAGATAAATTTGCAGAAGAAACCACTACAGGAGATTTGATGGCTGAGTTGTTCACCGCCACCATGAGTTTAAAGGAGAAGGTTAAATACTTCAATCAACGATTCACCACTATCCTAAACAAATTTCAACCCAAAGCTAAACCCACTCATACGCTAATGCTTTCCCTGCTTCCATTTCCACTTTTGTGAAGAGGGATGCCAAAACAACCTTAGCTGAGAATTTTGAGGAAGTCAAAACTATAGAATTCCAAATGAAGGGATTTAAATAAGGCCAAGTTTCATTAGTTAAGAAGGAATTTCAGCCTCCCCCCAAGAGAGGACTCTTGTTGACCAGACCCCCAGGGAAACAAACAGAACAAGGTCTCAAAAAAAGAAGTGGATACATAGAATAACTACAACGAATGATAAAGAAGTTTTCAAATGAAATCATAGACATGAGAATAAGTGTAGGGGAAGAAAACTAAGGCCAGAGGACCTATAAACCATTTTTTAAAATAAATCCATTGTTCAAAGAAATTGAACCTCCCCCATCCAACTCAAACATCGATCTGGGAAATGTATCATCTGACTCTTTCTGTACCTATCACCAAGAGAAACATTTTGAAAGAGACTATCCAAAATGGGTGCATGCCATGAATTTGATGGCCAACCAGTTCCTAGACGAAGTTTCCCTTACTACACAATCAAGTGGCTCAACTATGAATATTGTTGATCAGGAAGAAGTCGACCCACCGCAATAAATGACCATGCTTCTTTGGGACCCTGACCTGTCAATTCCTTCTGATGATCTATTTGAGGTTCAAGAACCACCCGCAAAGGTGTTGGTTGTGCAAACACGAAGTAGGGGTCAGCCAGTCTCAGATGACCTTACCATTACCCACGCTTTGAGAGGAAAAAAAACGTTCGATCACTCGAAAGAATCTGTTGTCTCCCAAAGAAATCCTATAAACATCCACACACGAGAATCGCCCAAGATAGACTACAACATAGTAGAAGATTTGAAAAAATTGAAGGCAAATATATTCATGGACATGTGTAGAATCCCCTAGCAAAAGGACTTTTTGTTACAAGCTTTGAAGTCAATAGAAAATCCTACAACAAGCACTGGCCAAGGAGAAAATCCATCCCTCTCAGATATGAGAAATAAGTCAACTATAAACGCTTTCTCTGAAGATAAAAAGGGAAAGCATTTTGTACCACCATTCCTCTTGGAATTTGAGGTCTTCAACAAAAACCTCCATAATTGTTTGGTTGACTAAGGGGAATCCTCTAATGTTATGCAAATATCTATATGTAAGAAATTAAATGCAATCCCTCTCAAAAGTGATAAACATGTGATACAACTAGACAGAACCCAAGTGAAAGTTATGGGAGAACTCAAGGATGTCATGATCAGGATGGAGACACACCCGAAATTTGTTCAAGTGATTGACATAATTGTAGTTGATATCCCAGAAGCTTATGTATTGCTACTTAGTTGATATTGGTCCGAGAAGTTAAAAAAATACTTTAGTACATACTGGGCTCACCTTTGGTTGTCATTAAAGGGACACACGAATATGATTAGGATCGATAGGGACATATATCTAAAACATACTATCACCAACCTAGAATCCCTCAACAAGCCCTCTTCAGAAGATTTCCCCGTTCTAGGAAATTATTCCTATGACTCTGATTTCAGGAATTTCTCCCCTCTCTCATTTGATGTCCATCTTACTCAAAACTATGAAATGAATTTTCAAGAAACATTTTCGATGGCGGAATAAGAAGTCCTCTTCTGTCAAGAACCTCTGTTAAAAACCATGGAGAATATAGGAGGAAAGGAGGAAAGAGGTAGGCAAAATGAAACTTATGGTTTTTTCTCACAAGTTTGGACCCTTGTACTTTGATGGGTCTAGGTCACAAGAAGGATCAGGAGCAGGGTGTATCCTCATTGATCCCAAAGGTAAATGAAATTTCTTGTTCTATAGACTAGAATTTGAATGCACAAACAACATCGTCGAGTATGGATCTCTAGTACAAGGGCTAAAGAAATCAATATACTTGAACGTTAAATAACTAAAGGTTTTCAGAGTCTCTGAAATCATCCTTAGACAAGTAAGGAACACTATACACTGCAACTCTCCCCACCTGAGGAATTATCAACAAGAAGTGCACGGACTAATAGAAAATTTTGAAGCCATCAACATTACAATGATCCCTAAAACAATGAACACTCTTTTTTATTCTTTGGCCACCATTGCCTCAAGGCTATCCCCTTTAGAAGACTATGAAGCCTCCCGGTTCACTGTGGAGCTACTCTACAAATTGTAAGTACCCAAAAATATTTATAATTGGAAGGTATTTGAAGGAGATGAACATATCATAAACTTCTTAACCAAACAGGGAAATTTTAAAGATCTGGCTATTGACGATGAAATATTTCAGGAGCAATCAGTAGAAACCAATCCACATGTACAAAGAGACGAAATAGATTAATTGACTGACAAACCAAGGTTTCACACAATACCGAAAGGGGTATCCAATTTAGAGAACCTTTTTTACTTAAGGGAAATATTTAAGGGATCAACAAACACAAAAACATGGAATTCATGTCCCATGTACGAAACTATAAACCCAAGAACCCTGGAAAACCCTAAGAATATAAATCTCGACAAGACAATATCTACATAATAAAGGAAGGCCTATCTCAAACTTTTCAAAGATATTCAAGATGTTTTCACATGGTCCTACCGATATATGAAGACTTATGATACTTGTATCATTCAACACACAATCCCATTAAAACCCGAAGTAAAACCCTTCCAACCGAAGCTCCGGAAGTACCACCCATCCTTGGAGCCTCTCATGTTTTAGGAGTTGAAGAAATTACTAGATGTTGAAATCATCTTCCAAGTTAGAAACTCAGCATGGGTAGCAAATTTGGTTCGTGTCAGGAAAAAGTGTGGGGAGATCTGTCTGTGTGTGGATTTCAGAAACCTCAGCAGAGCATAACAAAAGGACAAATACCGAATCCTACCAATGGAGAAACTCTTGTAGACCATGTATGGTTCTGAGATTTTCTCCCTGCTAGACAGTTTTTCAAGTTATAACCAAGTTCTAGTTTCAGAGGAAGACCAATTGAAAACTACCTTCTGAACCAAGTGGGGAAACTTTTTTTATAAATGCTTGCCCTTTGGGTTAATCAATGCAGGGGAAACCTTCCAAAGGGAAATGGATGTAGAATTACAGGGACTAATCAACAAATGTGTAGTAGTTTATTTGGAAGACGTGAATTTGTATTCAAAGAACAAAGAAGATCACATCCAACACTTAACCGAGATTTTCAAAAGGTGTAGGATATATGGTATATCTTTAAACCCTAAGAAAACTATCTTTGATTTCGAGGAAGGGAAACTACTAGGTCATATTATATCTCAAGCATGAATTCACATATACCAAAACGAATTAGGGCTATAGCTCAGCTTCCATTACTCCACAACAAAAAGGCTATGCAGTCCTTCTTTGGGAAAATCAATTTTGTGAGGAAGTTCACCCCCGATTTCACTAAAACTATCAAACACGTACAAAACATGATCCGCAAAGATGTTGAATTTAAGTGGGATGATGAACGAAAAAGTGATTTCACCAATATTAAGACTGCAATATCTCAAGCTCCATTATTGCGAAGTCTCGACTTTAGAATATATTTTGTCGTCTACACTTTTTCCTCTAACCAATCGTTAGTTGTAGTATTGACTCAGAAGGATGATGACAACAATGAAGCCCCTGTCTCATTTATGAGCACTAATATCCAAGGGGCCGAACTAAACTACCATGCTATAGACAAGCAGGCTTATGTGATGTACAAGGCAGTGAAACACTTTAGATCTTACATCCTAAAGAACCACACGAAATTCATTATGCCTCATCCCGCATTTTGATCCCTATTCACGTAGCAGGAGATGGGGGAAAGAAGAGGGAACTAGATGGAAGTTGTCCAAGAATTTGATCTCGATATAAAACCTGCCAAACTGGTTAAGGCACAAGGATTATGTAAACTGGAAGTTGAAGCCCAGGACCAAGTAAGTGAATACCCTAGGTGGGAGAATGAATTGGCATTATGGTATAGTGAAGCCTCATATGTATCCCCAGGGTAGGAGTCCTGGTATGGGAAATTATATTATCTCCTGCACCATGGGACTTGCCCAGAAAACCTAAACCCTATGGAAAGGAGAGCTTTCAGACTAAAATTGGCACAATATCATCTCATAAATTCGATGCTCTTCCTCGTTAATTATGACGGGGTAGTTTTAAGATGTCTCAAACGAGAAGACATAGATAAGGTTATAAAGGAGCTCCATGTTGGTCTTGCAGGTGGACACTTCGCATGGAATACCATCGCTCACAAAATACTGAGAGTCTACTATTATTGGCCTACTATGTTCAGGGATGCTGACACATACGCTAGGAACTGTAAAACTTATCAAATAAGAGTGAGGAGGGAAAAGAGAGAAGTTGTCCCACTCCAACCTGTGGCCATATCTAGGACATTCGAGCAATGTGGGTTAGATATCATAGGATAAATTACACCGAGTTATTCAAAATAACATATATACATACTAACTTCCACAGACTATTTCACGAAATAGGCAGATGTTGTCCCTCTGACTCATGTAAATGAAAAGGTGGTGATCTAATTCATAGAACAACAATTGATCACAATTTTCGATATGCCTTTCGTCCTTGTTTTCGATAATGTCGCTTACTTTTCTTCCACCCTATTGACATAGTTTTCTCTAGACAAAGGAATCATAATAAGATACTTTGCAAACTACTATCCACAAGGGAACGAACTTGAAGAATCAACCAATAAAAACCTAGTGAGGATATCAATGAACTGGAAGAATCAACCAGAGGAACTGGCACAATTCACTTCATAATTCCTTATGGGTTGATATAGTAACAACCAAGGAATCTATATGGAATTTCTCATACTTCCTGGTATATGGATAGGAATCCATTCTCCTAAACGGGATATATCTTCCATCTCTTCATCTTTCTCAGGACTCTAGAGGACAACCCTCATTGGTTATTCAACAAAGAATTGATGCCCTCCTCATGCTGGAAGAAGAAAGGGAGAAAAAAATTAAATTTCATTTCTCATAAGTAGAGAGTTAAAATGTGGTTTGACAAGCTTAAGGCCAAAGAGAATAATTTTGAAGTAGGAGACTTAGTCCTGAAATGGGACAGAGCGAATGAGCCAAAGGGAAAACATTCAAAGTTTCATAATCTATCGCTCAGACCTTTTCAGGTAGCTGAGAAACTTGAGGTAGGAAGGTATCATTTTCAAAATCTTAGGGGGGGACCTGACACCCTCTCGGTGAATGGCCAATCCATAAAACAATATTTCTGTTTAAAAAAAAAATGAAAAAAATGTGTTTGTTTTCATGATATTTTGTTTTTAGGTAGGCTGATTGTGGAGTCCTTCATTTTTGTTTTCTTGTTATAGTATTATTTTCTCTTTGAAGTTTGTGTTCTGCAAGACATTGGTTGACCTTATTCCATGTGGTATAATGAACTTTGTTCCTGACTCATGCTTACAGACAACACAAGAAGCACTGGGAGAATTGCGGTTGTTTTGAAGGAGTTCTGTATCTAATCTGTGGAAATAAACAACCTTGGCAAAGTGATGAAGTGTTCGCCTGGTGGTCTGGTAAAACCTAAAGGGAAATATGGTAATCTCTAAAGGACCACATGTACCTCAAGACAGAGCTAGCAAAAATTTGCCTTAACCATCTCATTTTGCAACTAACATACATCCTCCTCTCCCACTCACTCAGGGAGTTCTTCCAAAATAAAATCAATTAGATCAAATGAGTGCAAAGTAGGATAGGGTATACAGATAACTCTGTCAGGGCTATGGACACTTGCTGGCAACGAAGCAAGGTCTATGACGTTGGGGTGACTCTATCGGGGCTATGGACGCTTGCTGGCAGTGGAGCAACACCGTAGCAAGTGAATTATGATAACTAAAAGGTCAAGTGTCAGTGAATGATTTAATCGGCTTTGGTCAAAAGAGGGCATGAGTCATGGTTAAAGGAAACGAAGGTTGAATAAAGGTTGAAACCCCACAAGCAGGCCTGGATTTACCAACCAAGAAATTTCAAATGCAAGGATAGAACAGGCTCTGATAAAAACGCAGTTAAGTTCTTAACCATCTTTTGCATCAGCGGAGCCCGAGGAAGGAACAAAGATTCTTCTTTCCCCCAGTACATCTCCATTTGTTGAGCACCCAACACACCCTAAAAAGCCTTATCAAATTTTGTCACTTTTTGGGTACCACTTGTTTTCTTCACTGTCTGACTCGATTTCATTTTGGAAAATGGTTTATCTTTGTTTGTTTCCATGTCTCTTATCACCTATTCAGTTTTGTTTGAACTTGTGGAACCTCATGTCTAAAATACCTTAACACCTAAATTAAGAATCGACAGTTAAACACTACACATAATGCGCTCAGGTTCGACATCAGAAATAATTCAAGTAAAGGAACCACACAAAAACAACAGTGATTGAGCACTGATCCTCATCGTTATAGGCAGAAGACGATTTTTTTTTGCGTAAGTTATTCGCATAAAGGGTCGAGAGATAGTCGATCCCCTTCGGCATCGACAAAATAAGATAAAGACATATGCTAACAAAGGATGTAAAGAAATCGTTGATAGTCGATGGCCGATGTGATTTATCAGGATCGGGGAAATCCAGAAAGACCACAACAATCATTTCGACCACGATAAAGTTATCTCTGATTGTCGATCCCCGATGCGTTTTTGGCATCGGGACTTTTTCGAGGAAGCCGATCCAAGAGCACTTGGGTAGGTTGATCATCGATCGCCGATCCTTGACACTTTCGAGCATCGACAAGTTAGGTTTGGGTTTTAGAAACGTATGGCTTAAATAAAGTATCGACTCCAACTGACACGAGCAAATGAAGTCACTAGTCTCGAATTCCACATTTCTTTACCACGTAAGAGGGTCATACGATCTAGTTTTATCTCGAGTCATTTTTGGTTCCCTATGTCCTAGTCACACCTCCTAGTCATCTTTTCCACGTCAGCTTTGTATGGAAAGATCGATCAGTGTCGGAGATTTTGCAGGAGGGTATCGATGAAAATGTTCACAGCACAATCCTAACCCCAATCCACCAACTGAAAGAACGAAATGATGGGATGTTTGTGGAATTAGATAAGATCATATTTTGGACATTTAAGGAACTAGTTAATGTCTAATCCCACATTAGTTGCTACCCCATGCGCTGATTAGACAACAACATTTTTAAATCACCAATAGACCACAATACCACCCGCGCCTCCATCGTCAACCATGATGAATTTAAGTTTAAACATCTCTAAAGATCTAGCAGAAGATTTGTTGAAATTTCACTCGTAACCCGAATTGAATGGTTGATGAAACACGATAAGTTCATACTTCTTTAAATCTCTAGAACGGTTTTGAATAAATTCATTATACGTGTAACTTGAATTCCAGAGCATTTGAACGTGAAAAGTGAGTGACTCGAGACTGTACTGACCCTTTTGATTATCAAAGCCAAGTTTAACAAGCTTCAGAGGTATGTATCCAAGTCTGTCAATTCGTTGGTCATAATTTATATACATGCACTTGATTTTATTGCACAATATCTAAACTATGTTATAGTTGCAGATAAGATTCCGCCGAGAAGGCCTACCAAGAAGTGAAAATAATTAATTACATCAACATGGTTCAAAAAGGGTTGAGACACCGAAGAGCATGGTATCTGGGTGCCAAGGGACAACAACATAGATCTGATAAGGAAAGCGAGCGAATACTGGGTGAAAATGGCCCAAGAACTTCAGCGAGAGATTCAAGAGAAATGGGTCGATTGCGAAAGAAGCTGGGTCAAGATTAATCGGGAGATGAAAGACATCGGTCTCCCAGAATTCAGCTCACTTGAGGACTTTGTTGACTTGCATGACATAGTCAAACAACATGCAGAACAAGACTCATCGTGGACTGTAGAGATAGAAAAGGTGGAAAACATAGTGCCAGGTCAAGTACAATAGTTCATGGAGCACCCGATCAAGGCTCAGACATTATTAAAACAATTAAGTGTTAAAGTAGTCAAGTATCAGGCATAGGCAGTGGAGATAAAGGAGATCCTTTCATCCCCGATGGACCAACACATATTCCCGTATGCCAACACATGCGAGGAACTCTTCGTCAAATGGTCAGAGTATGAGAAGAGTCATCCACTTAAGTGAAACCATTTGACGACTCTTAGAAGAAAGAGAGATGGAAGCGCCATGTGGTGATGTTTTGTTTTACTTAGTTTGCACGTTTGATAGTTAGTTTTAGTTAATAATTTGTTATAAATAAGAGGATCGACCTTTTAGAAGTGGTCGATGGTTTTCGCAAAGACACTCATTTTTGGAATGGTAAAGAACTATTTCATAACTACATTAATTGAGAAATCTTGTTTAGGACCGGAGACAAATTTTTGTTTCACATCAAAGGCATGTGTGATTGGATCATAAGGAGGAACTGCTCTTGACTTTATCTCATGAATGGATGTTGTAATGAGTAAGAGTTTCTGAGTCTATTGATAAGTTAGTTGATTCAATATTTTTATAGTTCTTATCTCTAATGATGGAAAGAAAATCATTGCGTTAATGTTTTATTAGTGATTAGAGCTAAGGAAACTAATTTTCTTTCCATCATGTTATTCCATGTTTGTTTTATTTCGATAATTGTATCTCAGTCAATAATTGAAATACCAGCAAGTTGATGTATTAGTACTAGGCTTGTCATAGGTGTCAAAATATTTGTCTTCATGCTTGAGCATGAGGGTTACCCTGAGCTCAGCCTTCTTCAGTAGTTAATTTTCCCGCCTTTTTATTTATCTAACTAGTTTATACCAACACTTGTCTTTTATCAAACCCACCTAATAAGAGAAAATACAAAAAAGAGAACGTTCAAACTGAAGGACGAGTTTTCACAAGAAGATATTATGTAAATCACTATGAAAAGCCCATCGATTAATTGGACGGATCGTAAGATCTAGAGAACCATTCCACTATCAAACGTTGTAGAGTCTAATTGGGTCTTGGTGGCGGGTTTGGTTCCTACTGTTTATTTAAAGGTATTTAGGACCCCTCAACATGATCATACGTGGTTGGGTTAGAGGAGGAAGGTAATCCTCTCTCTCTTTCTTATTTTCTTTATTAGATCTAGTCTTTAACATGTCTGATGCCAAGATGTTGGATTCAACCTCAATGGTTGCTTCTTTCATAGACAACAAAGTGGTGGATCTTCTCTCCCTCAATAGAAGGGAAAATTATGCATCAAATGCATTGGCAGAAGTGATCTTAGTAGAGGCTTCAGTTGGTTTGATCTCATCTAGGATTCTACCATACATCTTATTGAATCTCTTGGTGGATTCTAAAATATAATCACCATTCCTTCTCTTAAGGGCCCCAAACTCAGTGATGTAATAGAGATAATATATTATGTCTCCCCATTTCTTTATGAAGGCTTCATCTAGCACATCAATATATGTAATAGAGGCTGGAGGGATATCCCAAAACCATTTCCTAACTTCCCCATAGAGTCTTTGTACAAACAACCTCATCCAGACATATGAAAAGTCAATGTTGAAGTTGTATGCAAAGTTGTAGAATGCTACTAGATGTTCCTCGGTTGTGACATCCCGTTCCCCATTATATATTGGTAAATATTTCATGTAATATGTGGCTGGGAGTGCATGTAATCCTACAAGAAAAACTAGGGGTGCATATCTGACAACAATTATGGCATACATCATGTTAACAAACATTGTTTGGGAAATAGGGATCTGAAGATTGATTGGAGATACAAGGGTGGATGATGGAATGGATGATGAAGTAGAGGTAGGAGTTGAAGGTATCCAAGTTTCCTTGGAATTTTGATTCTCAGGGATAGCAAACTCAAGTTGCTTGTGATAATGAAGAAAAGTGGACACTTTGGGTGCAACTTTACCCTCGAGGGATGAGGTATATCTCTGAGATAAGGTGGATTTTCTTATTTTTCTACCTAGATCAAAGACTATTGTGTCCTTATCGGCATTGGGATGAGCCTTAGTTTCTTTGATGTGCTCAGATTTGGATCTCTTGAGCCTTTTCTGGGAGCCAATATTTATTTTGTGACGTTTACTCAGTGGAGTTTCCAGGTGAAAGATGGCAGTCTAAATGTGTCTAATATTTGTTCACCATCATAGGTCATATATGACCATTTTCATTCTCCCAGGGAAATATATTTCGTTACTCTGTTCCCCGAAAATGGAGCCAGAAGATGTTGTTCCTAAAGTCTACACCTGACTGTTGAAGGGAAAATCTAGGCCACCTCAAGTTTTGGAATGGTTGGTTTTTTGGTTATTTTATTTTGTTGGTCAGTTGGAGGGTTGGTTTAACAAGACAGTAACATGGTTAGGTTGGAAAAATGATATAGATAAGAGTTCTCCTTGGCTGGTGGCACATAAATGATAGACAAGTGAGATAATAGAGGTAAAAACAAAGGGAAACAACAAACCACTCAATGAATAATCTGTTGCAAGAACTCTAATACTTAAAATATCATTTCAATACATTCAAAATGTATCAAAAACACAATTACTCCCAAAGGTTACAATGGAAACAAATCTACACCAAAGCATTTTGTGTTTCACGGGTTGCATATTAGTAAATAAAAGTTATACAATAGATGAAGAAAATTAAATGTACTTCACACAAATCAAAAACTACATTCAAGATAAGATAAAACACATGTAGATTTGGACAAAAACATTGTCATCAAGAGTATATTCACTAGGTAGAGAGATTTAATCCATGCATAGAAAAAGTTCAACCAGCTTAATGTATTGAACTTCTTTTCCCAAAAACCGAACCCTCAAAACATACAAAATCTGCATATTTATCAAAGTTGTAGAGGCTCTCGTTCATCTAGAACTAAGGCTTAACTCTACACTATCAGTTAGAGAACAACTTATTGAATTAACTAAATATTTCTAGAGCATAGTAATGTATACTTCGAGATTGAATTAATAAAAAAGGAGTGGTTCATATCACACATAAATGACCACTTATTATGCCTTAATCTAAAATGTCTTGAACTTAAACAACTAAAAACTGCTACTAGCAATAAACTATACTAATGCATATGCTGGAGTAAACCAAACTATGTATCGAGAACTAGTGTCCATGTGCATTGTTGGAAGCCACTAGGAGATAACTAGGTGTGTTGTTAGATTCTTCAAGAACTCCTTCAAATTATCTCCTTTAGAAATCAACAAGTCTTCTGGTGCTTCTTCTTGAGTCTTTGATATTTCTTTTGCAGTCTGGAGTGCCATTTCTCCAATTCCTGATTATGGTGTTAAAAGGTCTGGACTTAAAGCTTCAATTCTTATAACTATTGACTGTCATCGGGATTATTTGTCTCTACCGTAACTGACCTTTTCTTCTTGTATTTATCTGTGATGGACACGTTGTGGTCTGCTAGTTTTATGCTTCCCCTTGTCCTCATGTCATGCTAGCGAACTACCTCAGGTTCCTTTGAATCTGAGATTCTACCGGATGAGTAATCTGATGTTGTATAGTAGTTGGATTAGAAATTCATTTGAGACCTGGGAATATATAGCTCACCTGTAACATGGCCTTTTCTTTGCTTGGCTTCATTTAAATCATAATTTAATGTAGTCAATTAATGAGGATAAGCCACTTCGACAATTCGACATTTGGGAGCTTTTGAATGAAGAGTATAAATATCCCCCTAATGACCAAACTCGCGAAGTCATTAACCATTTTTTATCAATAATCAAATTCTCCATAGATTAAAACACTTTAATCATTTAATACTTCGGGTATTTGGGGTCTCTATCTCTTTGGGGCTTCGGGCTTCGAGAAACTATGTTTTCTATGAATTTAAATCTCCCAAAATAAAAATCTCCCAGATTGACATGGCAGCCTCTTTGAAAATTTGACATTAAGGGATTTTTAGGATTGAAAAGATAACAAGCTTGGATGCTTGAACGCCGAAGTCCCGTAGTAAATATTCATATTTCTTTGTGGTTAAAACCTCTTGAGATTTTGAAACTCTGAATGCACAAGAGTTGTTGATCTTAATTGATTGTCGGATATCAACCGTCAATAGTTTTAATCTATCTGTTTCCCATGACGTAAGCATGAAATCTATTGCTCTGGATTGATGCATCTTTCTTTTTGGATGTTTCATGTGCATATAAAGGACTTGATCGACTTGTTGCATGATCAATTAATGGTAAACATGATGACATATGTTTCAAACTCAAACCAAAACATATAATCATATTTAGAGAAAGCAATACAATGATGCAAAGAAAGTAAATACCAGTAGGGTCCATTGACACAGAGTCATTAAATCATGGAGAATAAACTTAGCAAACACAAAACACAAATCATACTTGATGGATGTATAGGGTAAAGGAAGGAAAAGGTAGGGGTGCAGACCTAGGTTACAACATTGGATCCAACTGGGGATAACACTTCCCTGTGAGGTTCTAAGAATAGTATATCAGGTGCCTTACCTCTCGAAACCCCTCTCCCACTTCTCATGACTTACCTATGTATTTGTCTGTCATCCATGTATATCTGTCACTGTCTCTCAGCCATGCATCTCTGAAATTCAAAACTGAAGCTAACTCTAGTGACTTTGTTGGGCTATGGACTTTTTATTCACACACAAAATAACTAATCAAATGAAAACAAAAAAGGAAAGAAACTACGGTATAAGAGGGACCTTCCCTCAGTCTTTCAAGAAAAATAGTGTTTTAGGAAGCGCCCATTTACTAGGCCTCCAAAAATATCAGTATCATCTAGATTGTGTAAAACAAATGTATTATTTTCCAAAACCTTAATCACCTTAAAAGGACCAAACCAAAGGTTATCGAACTTAACATGCTTAGACTCCTCATCCATTATGGAATCCCACCTCAAGACCAGGTCAACTTCTTGAAATATTTCCTTCTTGGTTTTCTTGTTAAAACCTTATTTGATCTTGCTTTGGTATGCCTCATTTATCTGATTCAGTGCTTCTCTCTTTTGTTCAACATCTATAATCTTAAATACTATCCTTTGGATGTAATTAGGCTCTTCAATTTCTTCCTGTAGGAATTTTAGAACTAGTAGACCAAATTTAGTAGGGAAGACAACATATATCCCATAGACTAGATGAAATGGTGAGGTTCCCAAGGATCTCTTGGTGTTGATCCTATCATCCCACAAGGCATAGTTAAGTTTAGAGTCTCACAATTTCTTATTTTCAGTCAACAGTTTCTTGATGATTATACTGAGAGTCTTGTTTGATGACTCGGCCCGCCCATTCCCTTGAGGATAATAGGGCATGAAATGTTTCAAGGAAATGTTATGAATGACACATAATTCAATCATGGATTTGGACTTGAACGCATGGGAATTGTATTTTATAAGATTTCTAGGGAAGCTGAACTTGGCAAAGATATTGGTTTCAAAAAAATTCATAATCACCTTGTTAGTAGCATTCCCGGTGGGCATAGCCTTGATCCATTTGGTAAAGTAGTCAGTGGTAGTGAGAATCCACTTGTGTTTCCTACTGGAGGGTGGATTTATCTCACCTATGAAATCTAATCCCCACTACTGAAAGGGGTCGCTAGTAGTAATAGGCTTCACAGGCAGTGAAAGTAATTTTTGTTTGCCTCCAAAATTTTGACATTTATTACATTCCCTTACTGTGGTGAATACATCATAGAAAATGATGGGATAGTAGTACCATGCCCTTAGTATCTTGAGGGTTGTAGATTTACAATGTTGGTGTCCTCCACAAACTCCCCTATGCATATATGTTATGAATTATTTAGCTTCATTTTCATCAAGACATTTTAATAGGATGCCAGTAGGATCCGTCCAATACAGGTTCTTATTTAAAATGAAGAATTTGATATCCTTTAATTTGAGAGACCTAGCCCTTGTATTTTTCAAATATGGTGGACATTCTAGGTTCTACATAAAGTAAATAACATCTATGTACCAAGTTGAAGAGGAATAATTTTCAGATACTTGCATGTTTTCTTGTCCAAACTGTGTTGTGGGTACATCGGATTGGGTGAAGGTCTGATGCAATTCCAATACATTATAGTTTGATTATGATAACAATTTGGCAAGTCCCTACCCCTTAATCATCTTGGTGGGATTTATGTACAGGTCATACTCCAACAATTTGACAATCCATTTACCTCTCTTACCTTCACTTTATGGCTAGACCAAAATCTCTTTGACACCATTGCTAGGAACATAGGATGTTATGCTAGACCGTTACACATACACCCTGAAGGCCTTCAATGATTTGACCAATGCATAGGCCCGCTTTTATAATATTTCATACTTCAACTCAACATCTCGGAGGGATTTACTGAAAAAGGATATGGTTTGTTCATGCCCTTCTTCATTTTTTTACAGCAACACAATAACAATGGTTTCCTCGGAAGTGAAACAGAAGATAAAGAATTATTTGGTATAGTCTAGGTTGACCAATATAAGGGATTCAACCAATGCTTCTTTGATGCTTTGGAATGTTGATTTTCCCTCCACTGACCACTTAATAACAACATATTTCTTCAACATGTTGGTGATAGACCTTATGATTTCAACAAAGTTTGGCACAAAGCGCCCTGAAAAAATGATTCTTCCTATAAAATACTGAATAGACTTCTTATTTCAGGGGATTTCAATTTCCTAAATGGCCTCCACTGTCTTAGGGTCTATTTTTATACCTCCTTCTGATATGATGTGACCTAGGAGTTTTCCTTCTAGCATAGCAAAGTGGGACTTCCTGGGATTCAAATAAATCCCATACCTTCTGCATTTTCGGAAAATATTCTCAATGTGTTGTAAATGCTCATCATATGATTTGGAGAAAATGGTGATGCCATCCAAATATATAACCATAAATTTGTCTTTCTCCCCTGGGAATACCAAAT
The DNA here is from genome assembly GCA_009831015.1 of Picea engelmannii. Taxonomy (NCBI): domain Eukaryota; kingdom Viridiplantae; phylum Streptophyta; class Pinopsida; order Pinales; family Pinaceae; genus Picea; species Picea engelmannii. The sequence goes on along the minus strand of ML779017.1, from coordinate 911,676 downwards.
CCATATCCCTCTAAAAGGTGGTCCCTGTGTTCATCAACCCAAAGGGCATTTTTTTGTACATAAATGTCCCCCATGGGGTGGTGAAAGTTGTTTTTTCCTTGTCTTCTTCTCACACCGCTATCTGGTTATAACCAAAGTATCCATACAACAAGGAAATCATGTGGGCACCTACTACCCTTTCAAAAATATGGTCCATCTTGGGTAGGGGGTAGTTTTCCTTTAGAGAATACTTGTTGAGATTTTGAAAATCAAGACACGAGTGTATTTCCCCACTCTTTTTCCTGACAGGTACCAAGTTGGACACCCAATCTGAGTACCTCAAGGGAACAATGATATTGGAATAAAGAATTAATTTCATCTCTTTCTCAATTATAGACATCATCATTGGGTTAAATTGCCTAATCTTTTGTCTGAATGGATTAGAACCAACCTTGAGAGGGATATTGTGTTGGATGATCTAAGTTTCAAATGTCTTCAAATCTTCATACAACCATGCAAAAATATCAGCAAAATTTTTCATGAGGCTGAAATACCTTTATTTTTGTTCTTTAGGTAGTGCCTTGGATAGTTTGACTATTTTGGGATTTTTAGCAGTCCCAATGTTGCAGTCCATCACTTCCTCTTCTTGATTTTTTATGCCAGCTTCTCTAGAGACATCATAATTGTCAAATAACCTTTACAGTGGCACTAGACCCCTATGAATGTGATTCGTTTTAAGCTCCACAATGTTGTGGCCAGCCACTTTGTTCAGCAGATGAGATGTTTTTTGATAAGACGATTCATCATCTTCGCCCTCTTGATCTATTGAGATACTAAATAATTCTTCAATGGTCTGTAGAAATCTTTGGAGCTACAAATCATCACTAAAGAATTTCCAGTGCTTGATGTTGTCCGTTATGGTTGTCCTATCTATGAATTCCATCTGATACTTGATATTTGGACCAATGGGAGGACTGAAGGTACTCGCAGTCAATGACAAAGAATATTCCTTCTGATTTTCCTCTCTGGGAATGATGGAGATGTCAAATGCCAGAAAGAAGTTTCCATTCAGGTCCCACACCTCGTTTCGGTATTCCTTGATCCTTGGTTGCTTAGCTTGATATATATTTTTTTACTTGATTGATGATTAACTCAGAATCACCAAAAACTTCCAAATTGTCAATGGCCATGCCTTTGGAAGCCCTCAATCCGAGCACCAAAGCTTCATACTCAACTATATTGTTAGTAGTCTTGAATTCCAACTTATAAGAACGCGTTATAACATGTTGTACAAGGGGAATGACAACTATACCATCCCCAACACCTTATTTTGATGAAGAGCCATCGAAACACATTATCCACACTTTGTTATGTTGATCTGTTAGTGACTTATTTTTTCATTTGCTGACAGTAATTTATGGTTCCTCATTACTTAAATGAAAAAAAAAGATGACCTGATCTCATCCTCAACAGCATAAAATGGATGATTGCTTGGATTCTAATGGTCACTTATGATATATGCCAACCTGACTTCCATGTATATCCTCATGTGTTCTCCCTTGAAAACAAGAATGGTAGTATACTAAGGTCCGTTTGTAATGATCCCCCAACCTTATTGGCCCATGTCCTAGACAAAAGCATACCAAACTTGGGGGAAATGTCAGCCACAACGAGGCCCATCACTACACTCTTCATGGGTAACTGTCAGGGATGATTTTAGGGGATAAATTTTGCTCATGGGCTAATTTTCCATGGTTTTTCCAAAAAAGAGATTCATTATTTTAAAAATGATTCGCCCAAATTCTACAGAATAAAATTATTTAACCTTACAAATTGCCAAAAATTTATAAAAACTATCTAAAATCCTTGTAAATTTGAATATTTTTACAAAAATATCGCCAAACGTTTATAGTTGGCATATGAAGGATTAGTAAGATTCGCCAAGGTTTCTACATTTCAAAATATATTTCCATCCTTAAAATCATCCCTGGTAACTGTGCCAAATAAACCACCATATCTTTTATTAATCCCAAACATTTGACTTTTTTGGAGTCAAAGGAGTAAATGTCTTGGTAGGTCTTGGTGATCTCCAGACCTAGTGATCCGGATTTATGTAGGAACACAATGAAATACAGAAATACACATAAACGCAGAGATGCAGCAGAAATAAGATTTCATTTCATTAATAACAAATGACTGAAATATGCTTACAGACAGAATGGAAATAAACTAGCTAGGGCGTTGATAGCTTATCTCTGAGAAGAGATGTGGCTGCTACTCGCATCCGTGAGAAGATGATTACAATGAGGCTCTAGA
>ML779017.1:891281-905071 GCA_009831015.1 Picea engelmannii | reverse complement strand
TATCCTTCTAACAGATTCAACCATCTATCTACGGCATCTGCATCTATTTGTCCATCAAATATGGGAATGTCAAAGTTTACTTGTACCTTAAAAGGAGTGGCACCTCCAGAGTGGCTTCTGGATGTCGATGCACCGCCAGTCGGGATCCGTTGAAGAATCTGGGCAAAGTTGTCCATCATCACGTTCCTTTGTTTCTCAAGGGCCTCCTCGAGCAACATTTTGATAGGATCTCCTGCTCCCTCATCTTTCTTTTCTTCCCCCATGGGCAGTCATCGGGGTTTGCGAGGCTGATCTCGCAAAGGTTCAACCAGATCGAGCCCTAACTCTGTATACCCTGATCTCGTTGGGGACATGCAAAGAAGGATCGAGAATGAGTAGACCGCTCTGATACCACTGATCTGGATTTATGTAGGAACACAATGAAATACAGAAATACACATAAACGCAGAGATGCAGCAGAAATAAGATTTCATTTCATTAATAACAAATGACTGAAATATGCTTACAGACAGAATGGAAATAAACTAGCTAGGGCACTGATAGCTTATCTCTGAGAAGAGATGTGGCTGCTACTCGCATCCGTGAGAAGATAATTACAATGAGGCTCTAGAGGCCTTTTTACAATAGATGAGAATGCCAAAAGTCATAGACATCCAAAAACCTAACCGTAGGAGATGAAGCGCCAAAAGTCATGTGGGCCCCGTTTGGGTAAGTTAGTACATCAACTTCCCGGGGTCGTAACTTTTGCATACGATCTCCGTTTTAGGCGTGTGATAGCTCGTTGGAAAGGTATCATCGAGGAGATTCATTTTGGGGGCTCAATCATGCCTTCGGCTATCATTGAGAACCTGGATCTCAAAAAACCTTCATTTAGGCCCTCAAAATGGCCCCGGAAGTTAAAACCTGCTAAAAATAGTAAATTGCCAAAATTGCCAGAAAACTGTTTTGAGCCAATCGGAAAAGGTGGGTGGCCACCGATACCCACCTGGATCACCTAGTTCCTCCATAAAAACTTTATGCATGACAATGTGTGAGGCACCTGAGTTCATGAGACAGTTATGTAGGATCTTGTCATGGACATTTAAATATATGTATAATGGTGGAGAGTCATTAGATCCATCCTCAATGTCTGGGCTCACAGTAATGGTTGGGTTTTCATCCTGTGGACTAATTACATTAGAAGTTACTGTTGGAAACATGCCAGCGAATTTCCTCATGTGGTCACATGCACATGCATACAGCTATGTTAATGTGCATGCATGAAATCTATTTATGAATTGTTCATGTAACTATGTGATGTATTCATGATTATTCTGTGTAACTGAGTGATAGATGTTATATATACGATCATACCCATATAGGTGTGAGTGAAATGAGTAGTGAGTGTGTGAGAGAAAGATGCAATACTGAGGTTTTGTGTGTATGAGAGGAGAGTATGGTTATATTCTTGGGTTGGATATTGTAATTCTCCCTTGAATAAAATAATATTGATTATCATTGCCGTGGTTTTTTCCCTCATTGGGTTTCCACATAAATCATTATGTCAATTATGAGTTTGTTGTTCTTGGTTTAATGCGTGTTTGATCTTTCTTTCTTAGGCTCTTGTTTATGCCCTGTTTTGCTTCTGCTTCCTAACAAGTGGTATCAGAGTGGGTCAAACTATCGCATAATTGAATGATCAGAGAACACGTGAGAAAGAGAACAGTTGAGTCGATCGTTTGATCAAGGTTAAGCATACCATAAGGAAAAGGTGAGTATGTTGTAGGGAGACGTGTTGGAGAGGAGAAATATTCCCTCTCAACATTACACTCCCTGTGGTTTTGGAGATCATAGAATTCGTGGTCTTGCATCATTGCATTAGTCCTTGTGCTTTTGGAGATCATAGAATTCATGGCCTTGCATCATCAAATCACATATCAAGCATGATGAGTGATAGTTCTTTGGGTATTCGACATACTGGTGGAGCGATAACCTTGGAAAGGTGATTTTTTGGAAAGTGAACATGGTATTAAAATCGTGGAATGATATGATGGTATGAAATTAAAACCATTTTTTGTTTTATTATGCATGGAGAATCTCCTTTATTAAATGAGTGGAGGATGCTTAAGCGGATATCTTTATACGAAGAGGGGATGTTTATTTGTTTAAAAAGGTGAATGTCCTAAAAGGTTTTCAGATATATTTTAAATCTTTTATTTTTTGGCATTAAACCTTTTTGGGTTCAACTTCTTTGGTCCCACTTTGAAATATAAGTTTATTCCTCTATATCAAAAGGATTAGTTTTATAAGCAGTGGTTTTGGATTTTTTGGCTAATGGTGAAAGTGTAGAGTTCTAAGTATGAGGTGGAGAAACTCAACAGTAAGAATAGATTTGCGCTATGGAAGCTTAATATGTGGGATTTGCTTGTGCAACAAGGATTGCAAAAGGCGTTGGCTGAAAAGACAAAGAAACCAACAAGCATGACAGACGAGGACTGGCGAGATATGGATGCAAGAGCCCTCGGTACTATTCGTTTGTTTCTGGTAGATGATTGTTGTTTAACATCACTAAAGAGAAGACAATAGCAGGTTTGTGGACCAAACTAGAGAGTCTATATATGACAAAGAACTTGTCAAACATAATCTTCTTGAAGAGGCAATTGTATAGCTTGCAGATGAAAGAAGGTATGAAAATTGTTGATCACTTGAATGTTTCCAATACTCTGATTTTTCAATTAACTAGTATGGAAGTAAAATTCGAAGATTAGGACAAGGCAGTTATGTTATTGTGGTCATTTCATGAGTCTTGGGATCATCTGGTCACAACTCTGTGGTTTAACACAACATATGCCATTGATTATGACATTGTTCTGGGAGCTCTGTTGTCTGAGGAAATGAGGAGAAGATCCAATAAATAAACCTCAATAGCAGAAGAAATGTTGATCAAAGCTTGATCTAGAGAAGGAGGGAAAGATCAGAAAGCTACATCCAGGTCTAAGTCAAAAGGCAGTAAGGGTAAGGGAAAATGTTGGTTATGTGGAAAATATGGGCATCTCAAGAAGGATTGTTGGAAAAGACAACAAGCATCCAAAGAGGACTCCACAAAATAAGAAAATCCATCTGCAGGTATGGTTGATGAAGTTTTTTCTGTCTGTTGTGTCTCACCACCTGTGTTCACATAGAAGGTGCAAGGTAGTGATAGTTGAGTCACCGTGAAATAATAAAAAAAAAATGTATTTAGTTTGGAGTTGTATAAATTATTGATTGCATGTAAATGGGCATATGTCTGTAAGACCTGGATAAGAATGCGTACCCATGTTTTATCAGGTCACCTATGAAAAGTCTAGACGTAGATTGAATATGTGGGGGGGGCATGGATGTTTAGTTATCCTTTACTCAGTGAAAGAGTTAAATGAGTTAAATATGTTTTTAGGTCAAAGAAGGTGGTTTTTCGGGTCTATGTGTTTTGGGTATCCCTTGGTATTGTGTCCATGGATTTGCATGTAATGAATCCTATACAAGGCTTGGTGAACTCCATTATAAATGGGACTGGAGGTAAGCGGTGAAGGATTACTTGGTCAATTTGGCTAGATTTGTTCAAATTTGTTCGAATGCAAAGTTCAAGGTGGAGCAGTGCGTCTAGTTTAGAAAGGTGGGTCTATAGAAAGGTTGATGTGTTGGAAGGTCAATCAAGTTTTTGAGAATATATGATGAAGGTAAGTTCATATCCATGGAGCTTGGAAAGTATTGCAAGGAAGTTGGGATTGAATAGACATGTTCAGTAATGCCAAGTTGTATAAATAGTTGTGGACATAAGCGGTCGTCCTTTCTGGTAACTCAGTCACCATCGATTGCAAAAGATAGGAAGATTCAGGAATAGGTATGAATAGTTCATATGGTAATTACTCAAATGTGAAATTATTCGGTTGTGATGCTTATGGTTTTCTATCATCTTTCTAAGTAGGACCCAGATCAAACAGGTAGATCTTTGATATGTTGATGATGTTAAGGGGTGTAGACTATGGGATCCTACTACCCATAGAATCATCATGGAAAGAAATGAAATATTTGATGTATCTCCTTTTATAAAATCAAACATAGTAAAATATGAAAGGTTCGAAGCATGGTCAGTAGTCAAAAGGTATTTGGAAGGTATTGATTTCCATGAAAGTTTCTCACCAGTTGTTAAAATATTGTTTCTATTCATGTTGTGTTAGAATTGGTTGTGATAGTTGTTACACATAAAAAATACTCACTTTGATAGCGTCTCAAGTGTCGTCATTACAAGGTTCGCAAGTGTCGCTTTTTTCTCACAAGTGTTAAATGACATCAGGAGGATACTTGGCACATGTCAAACACTTTATTTGGAAGAGGAGGAAAGGTTAACTGGGCTCATGAACCTTTTGCCATCTGAAAACACTCAAAAAACTAAGTTTTGGAGGAGAGCGCTCCCCTATACCTCTTCTGGGAGCACTGGCGCTCCCCCTTACACTGTCTGGGAGCGTTATAAAACTCCTTTGGCCCTTTTGAGGGAGTGCTGGTGTCTTTATGAGTGATGGCGCCCCCCTTAAGCCTACTGGGGAGCGCTACAGCGCTATTATGGCCCTTTTGAGGGAGCGCTACCTATTTTAGGCAGCAGTTGAGTTGTTGAGATGAATGGGGGAAGGATCTTTTCATTCTTAGAAGGCAGTTGAGCTCGAATCCCTAGTCTATCCATGATCTTAGGGAAGATCCTCAACTAAAGGAGGAAAATCCTCACCTTCCCCAAGGATATCTCAAGTTGTTGAGCCTCTCCAAGGCTATATAAGCAAGCTTTCTAATGGTGAAAGAGGGACTGAAAAAGGAGAATCACACAAAACTTATGATCTTATAAGTGGTGTTGGAACATAGATAATTTGGCAGCAAGAGACATATGATCTCATAGGGAGCAATTAGTGAAGCTATCATCATTTGGATCATGGATCTTTTGAGCAAGGGGTAGACAAGGAGGACTTGGCAGAACTGTTGCAATTCATCTATGGTTGTAAGTAGTGTTTTGTCCTCATTAATATAATTTGCTTGTCCTGTTTCTTTCTAATTCGTGTTCAATCTCACATGAATTTGTCTCTTTAGTAGATAGACCTATTTCGGACTAATATTGATAGAGTAGGAAGTAGTCGTACTTTGTTTGTCTACAGGGCTTATCGAGGAGCGAAATATTGGAGCTCGACTCGGAGCGTGCAGGGACAAACACCGGTAAAAGGTACTTCTTTTCTCCTTCCTCCTCACACACTAGTCCACCTAGATCTAAAAGGAAGTCAGTGACCATGATAAGCACTTTCTGTCTTAGAGTTAAAAGTCTAGCTCTTTGAGGAGATCTACCTGTCCACAGGGAGATTTTCCTTCAACAATAGTACAACTAGATGTTAAAATTGTTTTACATGTAGTTTTTTGGATAAGGGGATGTATATGGAACAACCAGAATGGTTAGTTCAGAATCACAATAGAATATTTGTTTGCAAACTCAAAAATCATTGTATGGACTGAAGCATGCTAGGTAAATGGTACAAGATGTTTGATTCCTTCATGGTGAGCCAAATTTTATAAGAAATGAGTATAACCATTGTGTTTATGGTATATTCATTATCTTGGTGTTATATGTTATTCTTTTTGCAAGCACAAGCATGGTTGAGGTCAACAGGTTGGCTTAGTTGGTTAGGAAATTTGTTATGAAGGATCTGGGAGCAAAAAAATAAATCTTGGGCATGGAAATACACAGAGACAGGAAATATGGTAAGCTTGGTTATCACAACAGAACTATGTGGTGAAGATACTCAGGAAATTTTGTATGAATAAAGTGAAACCGATAAAATCATTTTGGCTTTCCATTGTAAGTTCTCTTCAGGTTTAGGTCCTAATTCATGAATAACAAAATGGTTATATGTCTTGAGTATTATATGCTAGTAGGAAGTTTGATGATTGTGATGGGTAAATGGTCAGCATTTCACATGCAGTTGGTGTTTTCAATAGACACATGGAAAAACCAGTTCAAGAGAATGGAAATGGGTGTTTCAAACACAGAACCACAAGTATCACCTATAGTGGTTGCAGTGATTTGGTTTGCAGTTATGATTCATGAGATTTGAAAAAGTGCATCGTTCTATTAAACAGGTTACTGGTGGAGATAGAATGGTCCATGCTAGAGTAAATTGGGCATGCATGTTTGTGTAATAGAATTGTCAGAGAAGTTGCAGAATTGTGATGGTGTTTGGATTCTCTTGACTTACAGAAAAGGCGATAAATTAATTACATGTGGTCACATGCACAAGCATGCAACTATGTTAATGTGCATGCATGCAATCTATTTATGAATTGTTCGTGTAACTATGTGATCTATTCATGATCAGTCTATGTAACTGACTGATAGATGTTATATATACGCTCATACCCATAGAGGTGTGAGTGAAATGTGTAGTGAGTGTGTGAGAGAAAGACATAATACTGATGTGTTGTGTGTATGAGAGGAGAGGATGGTTGTATGCCTAGGTTGGGTATTGTAATTCTCCCTTGAATAAAAAAATATTGATTGTCATTGCCGTGTTTTTTTCCCTCATTGGGTTTCCACATAAATCATTATGTCAATTGTGAGTTTGTTGTTCTTGTTTTAATGCTTGTTTGATCTTGCTTGCTTATTCTCTATTTTATGCTCTGTTTTTCTTCTGTTTCCTAACAATTACAACATAATTAGGTGGTTGCAGAACCTTCATAATGGATTTTTCAAAAGGATTATTTTTAAACAATCCCGAAAAAGGTACATGATCTTGATCTTTCTCAACTCATTCTCTAGGATGAAATATGATTGTGTCCTGTCAACTTCCTTTACTTTAGGGACAACATGTTTAAATGGAGGAGGCTGGTGAACTTTAACCAATGCACCCTTGCTTGGATTTGGCTTGTGAGGAACCTCTATTTTTCTTTTTTGATTGGGAGTGGTGGCTTTGGGAGTACCTGTTCTAGGACTCAAGTCATATTTCTTTTGGGGTTGTCCTTGAATAACCCCCTCTTCCCCTATCTCAATATCAAACTGATTTGACAGTTGTGCTACCTCATAATCTTGCTACGTTAAGTGACTAGTGTAAAAATATGTTTCATTGAAAAGAATGGAAGCATCATCCACAACATCAATATCTACATCCATCTCCTCAATATGCTTTTTTTGGAAAGGAGGTACTACACTTTGGTCATCAAAATTCTTCCTCCCTCTTTGAATTATCTGAGGGGCAACATTTGACCTTCTAAATTGGTTTGGATTTCTGTTCCTGGCCCCTTGAAAATCTCTCTTTGGTTTTTTAGGTTCCAATTTCATCTTAGCTATTTCAGATGTCAAATCCTTCAAAGTTTTGGTCATTTCATAAAGTTTAGGATCAGATGTTGTTGGGTTAGAGGAGGTAGAGGAATCCTCTCTTTGTTTCTTTGTGTATTTATCAGATCTATTATTTAACCTGTTTGATGCCAAAATGTTGAATTCAACCTCAATGGTTGCTTCTTGCATAAACAACAAGGATGTGGATCTTCTCTCCCTCAACAGAAGGGAAAACTATGCATCAAATGCATTGGCATAAGTGATCTTGGTAGAGGCTTCAGTTGGTTTGATCTCATCTGGGATTCTACCATACATCTTATTGAATCTCTTTGTAAAGTCCAAAATAAACTCACCATGCTTTCTCTTAAGGGCCCCAAACTCAATGATGTAATATATATAATCTCTTCTATCTCCCCATTTCTTTATGAAGGCTTCATCTAGCACATCAATATTTGTAATGGAGGCTGGAGGGAGATCTTAACACCATTTCCTAACTTTCCCATCGAGGCTTTGTACAAAAAACCGCATCCACACATCTGGATAGTCAATGTTGAAGTTATCTGCAAAGTTATAGAAGGCTACCATATGTTCCTCAGTTTTGACATCCCCTTCCCCATTATATCTTGGTAAATATTTCATGTAATATGTGGCTGGGAGTGCATGTAATCCTACAGGAAAAAATAGGGGTGCATATCTGGAAGCAATTATGGCATTCATCCTGTTAACAACCATTGTTTGGGCAATAGGGATATGAAGATTGATTGGAGATACAGGGGTGGATGTTGGACTAGATGATGAAGTAGAGGTAGGATTTGAAGGTGTCTGAGGTTCCTTGGAATTGTGATTCCCATGGCTAGCAAACTCAAGCTGCTTGTGATAATGAAGAAACATGGACTCTTTGGGTGCATCTTCACCCTCGATGGATGAGGTATATCTCTGAGCTAAGGTGGATTTTCTTAGTTGTCTTACTGGATCATAGAATACTATGTCCTTCTCGGGGTTGGGATGAGCCTTAGTGGCTTTGATGTGATCATATTTGGATCTATTGAGTCCTTTTATGGGAGCCAATATTTATTTTGTGAAATTTACTCAGTAGAGTCTCCAGGTGAAAGATGACAGTCTAAATGTGTCTAATATTTGTTCACCATCAAAGGTCAAATCTGATTGTTGTCATTCTCCCAGGGAAATATATTCCATTAATTTGTTCCCCAGAAACGGTGCCATAAGATGTTGGTCCTAAAGTCTACACTTGACTATTGAAGGGAAAATCTAGGCCACTTCAAGTTTTGAAATGGTTGTTTTTTTGGTTATTTGATTATATTGGTCAGTTGGATGGTTGGTTTACTAAGATAGTAACATGGTTGGTTTGGAAAAATGATATAGATAAGGGTTCTCCTTGGCTGGTGGAACACAAATGACAGACAAGTGAGATAATAGAGGTAAAAACAAAGGGAAACAACAAACCACTCAATGAATAATCTATTGCAAGAAGTCTAATACTTAGAATATAATTTAAAGACATTAAACATGTATCAAAAACACAATTACTCCATGTTGGCAGCAATAATGTAATTTCTATTGTTTATAAGCTGCCTACACAAGGTCTTTAAATTCTCGTTACTCGTCATGAGCAATGACACTTATTATTTGTCACCTTTTACATACCTTCCTTTCAATTTTAGTTTTCATGACTGTAAGCATGAAAACTTGTAGCTGGAATTCACACTTGGTTTCGATTTTTGATCAAAAGGAAAACTGTTCATATGGTCTATTATCGAATTGTCATCTTTTGCTATAAACACAATTGTTTTCCTTGTTTATAACCCCTTGGTATTAAACGTGCCTTGGTTATATAAGTATAAAACCTCCACTCATTTAGCATTCGATTAATATCATTGGGGTTTTGATTCATAAAATTTTCAATGGTTCAATGTTTATTTGATACGTTAATCTTTGTGATCAAGTCATGGATATGCGTACTATTGTTTTCAATTGTTCTGATCCTTATGCGTACCAATATGCCAATGTGTCATTTTAAGTACATTGTGATATCATTGCTCTATATGGCCTCGGGCTTCACAATCTCTTTCCCACGCATGGTGATTAACGCTCCTGCCTACCATTTCGAACTGTCTTTGCATTGCATTGAGGAAACTCGAGGCTATGGCTCTGTGTTTTTTCTATCAAACCCTACCTCTGATTCCCGTGTTGATTACCTTCTATTAGCCATGGATCCTGTGGTGAGGATTGAGCCCAATGGCATCCAAACTTTGTTATTGTTTGACAACGCCAGAGACGACTTAGAAAGGAACAACTGGCGTGTGTTTATTGAAAAGTTTGAGGGTTTCAATCTCAGGGTTGATCAAGAGTTTGTGTTGACATTCGACAGTTGTAGAGAAAAAATAGGAGACATGCAGCTTGAGGTAAATGAAGATTTTATAAGCCAAGCTACCAGTCTACTAGTTGTGGGGAAAAAGTGGTTCAAGAACGCAAAGGTTGAAGAGGTTACCTGGTCATTATTGTTCACCTCAAGGAGAATTACCAGTTGTGACCGAGGTATGCCTGTTTCGTCTCTAAAACCTAGATGGTATGATCTGTTAGCTATTGTGAAACAGTTCATTACCTATGAGGGAAGATTTGGGTTGGTTTTCTTGTATCACCTGCGATTGCTTATGAGATTTATTGATTTCCCACTGAACATGCCTTATTTCCTCCTTAGAAGTCTATACAAGATGGGAAAGTGGTTTAAGAGGCAGAAGTCTGATTCTAGTTTGTTCCATCATGGTCTAATTAAGATTATTGTTGTACATCAGTTGCAATTAAACAACGATTGTTGGGATGCTTTTCTGTTACGAAATGGTTTTGGTAATAGTGAGTTGGGACAGGTCGACAAGCCTGTTATCACAGAAACCCTTGTGAAACCTACCATCTCTCCTCCTTTTCTCATGCCCTGTGATCCTATCTCTAATTTGGAACCCTCGACCTACCCTGATTCTACCCAACCCGACACTCAACCGGATTCGTATCCTAAGAGTTGTGTTAAGACTGTTAAAAAACCCACAGGGAAAAAGATTAAAGGCAATGTTGATATTAATTATAAGAACAAAAAGGATGCTCGTTGGGTTTCACGATGTGCTCGAAACAAACCCAAGCCCTGTGCAGACACAAAGACTACAATTGAGGTAAGTGAGGATTCAGATTCGGAGATTGAAAGGTTCCTGGCCGAAGAGTATCCATATTCATACGGACTCTGTCCTAACAAACCCTACGATTATGTTACCAACCTACCACCGTGTCTAAAGGACAATCCTGATTTTCCTGGAATCAAACTCTGTGATGAACCTACATGCCAAATGGATGATTTGTCGGCTGTTAATAGTATCAGTGCCAATACACAGTCTCTACAGCCGTACTGTAATGAATGTCGATCCTGGATCAACAGGTATTACAAGGATGTACCTTTACTACAGTCTCAGCTTAAATCCTTGGAAGACCAGGTGGATTCGTTAACAAAGGAGAATAGCAGACTCCAATCCATAGCTCAAACCAAAGACAAACGCCAAAAAACTACAGGGTCTGTTACTTTTAAGAACGTGGAAGCAACGACAACAACAGTAAATTCAAAGATTACCTGATTTGTTTGAATCCCTTTATTTGAGGTATGATCTTTTTAATAGTTTAGTATGATTCTGTCTTTCTCAATTTAGGATACTCGATTTGTTTCCATAGATTACTTTTAATTTGTTTTGATTGATTGAATAAAATATGATTCTAGTTATAATTATAACTAGCTACAGAATCGTGAGATTCTGTAGCTAGTTAGAAAAATTTGAATTACCTGTTTTGATAATTGAAAATACATTTGAAATCTTTTTATTTTTATTTGTTTTCAGGAACCTATGATTTCTAAGGAGATTTGAAGCACTGTTGGCATCTCTCATCCATACTGTCTTTATGTTTTTAGTTAATTGGGCTATTAGTTTTGATATCAAGTAAAATCTGGGAGGTTGCATCCCCCACATTTTTTGGAACAGATTGGATGTTATCAACAAGAAACATTTTGTTCCTGGAACCTATTTAAGTATGTTATTTTGTAAACTTGAAATCATCTCTACATGGGGCAAAAACTATGGATTTCTGATTTACAGACTTGAATAGAATATGATATTTGCACAGCTTTATCGTATCCATATCGTGTTTTTATTCAAGTTATGATTATGTCGATTTGTAATTAGATTGTGATTGCTTTAGCTATCGTGGTTTATTGTAGATTGGTATGATACAATTTATATGATATCCATGTTTTATGTCCCATATTTAACTTAAAACAATTATTCTGTTCAAACTTGAGATTAAAAGATTTATCTTCGTCATTCGTTGAACATTTATACACAAGCTTTCACAGTAGGATTTATCTCAAAGTGGCCACTTGTGAAATTATAAGATTGTTGTTACTATATCTCTTATATGTTCTATCATTTGGATTCATTCATTACTGCTTCACATTTACGAGAAGCATTTGTAGGATCTGTTGTGGGTTTGCCTCATTATACAGTGAGATTGGATGCTATACACAGGACAAATAGGGGATGTGATTACATGTCAGTTTGTTAGTTTCATTTCATTAGTTTAATACAAAAATTTCCTGTAGTCCAAACATATTCTACTGTTTGTTATCTCTATTTTCAATTAGACAGTTTGTTATTTCATTTCTTGTTTATAAACATTATAAAAAAATAAATCAAAAAAGATCGAATGATAGCTTTGTTGTTGTTTAATAAATCAATCCATATTCGATTTTCACGGATTTAGATTAAAATTCTCATTTTGTAAATGTTATATATATATATATATATATTAGAAATAAAGTCATTTGTATATATTATACATACAATAAGTAGACTTATGTTATAAATATCATTTAGTAAACTGTAAATATATATTAGATCTGTATATAGTTTTCAGCAAGTGTTATTCATTAAGTTATTTTATCTTCCTTAGTTTTGTTTTTCACTTTCTTAGGACTTAGATCGGCCAACGAAGCCGCTAAACCCGTTGGAGTGGATTAATCCAAACGGCTTGGGATAATTAGACAACCCCAGACCGGATTCACTCCTCCAGTTGACGAGTGGTCAATTTCGCCCGTCAACACTCCCATAGGTTGCAATGGAAACAAATCTTCACCAAATCATTTGTTGTTTCACGAATTGCATATTAGTAAAGACAAGTTATACAATAGCTGAAGGAAATGAAATGTACTTTGCACAAATCAAAAACTGCATTCAAGATAAGATAAAACAAAAGTAGATTTCGAAAAAAACATTGTCATCAAGAGTATATTCACTGGGTAAAGAGGTTTAATCCATGCATAGAACAGGTTCAACCAGCTTGATGTATTGATCTTCTTTTCCCAGAAACCGAACCCTCAAAACATACAAAATCTGCATATTTATCAAAGTTGTAGAGGCTCTCGCCCATCTGGAACTGACATTTAAATATACACCTAAAGTTAGAGAACAAATTATTGAATTAACTAAATACTGATAGAGTATAGTAATGTATACTTCGATCTTGACTTCGTAAAAAAAAATAGGTTCATATCAGACATAAATGACCACTTATTCTTCCTTAATCTAAAATGTCTTGAACTTAAATAACTAATAACTGCTACTAGCAATAAACTAGAATGATGCCTATGCTGGAGTAAATTGAACTCAGTATCGAGCACTAGTGTCCATGTGTGTTGTTGGAGGCCATTGGGAGATAATCGGGTGTGTTTATAGCTTCTTCAAGAATTCCTTCAAATTGTCTCCTTTAGAAAGAAGAAAGTATTTTGGTGCTTCTTATGGAGTCTTTGATATTTCTTCTATACTCTAGAGTGTATTTTCTCCAATTCCTGATTATGGTGTTGCAACGTCTGGAATTGCATCTTTAGTTCTTGTACCTATTTGTTGGTTGTGGAGCCTGATTATCTTCCTGATTTATAGGTCTTTTACTTTCAGCCGTGTTTATACCCCATGAAGTATTTACACCCCAGAAGTATGTACACTCTTCCACGCGGGGGAGTGCAGAGGGGGGGTACCCCCTCTGCGGGGTCCGGGGGGCCTATCCCCCCGGCTGGGGGGTCTGGGGGCAAGCAGGCCCCCTGCGGGGGTTCAGGGGCGAAGCCCCTGAAGCAAAACTTTCCTTATAAAAGTATATTGTAATTTCATTGTAAATCTGGACCGTTCATTATAAGGTCGCATATCTAACGGTAGAGATTATGTTAGGGTTTTTTCCATAGAAGGCAACCCTCTTTTATGAGAGAAATGTATTGCGGCTATGATTGATGGTGAATATTGTATTCTGAGAGAGGAGACTGTGAGAGAAAGAAGAGGAAGTTACAACGGTTTTTGTTGTAGGTTGTATCCCTTCATTTGTTGGATAATAATAAAGGAAGGACCTGGCAATTTCTCTAGTGGACGTAGCC
>ML779017.1:876395-889566 GCA_009831015.1 Picea engelmannii | reverse complement strand
ATCCAAGAAATGTACCTTTATTGGATATGGTGTTAATGATTTTGGTTATCTCTTATGGGATTATGAAAATAACAAAATCATTAGGAGTAGAGATGTCATATTCAATGAGAAGTTCATGTACAAAGATCAGTTGCAGGGAAAGACACAGGAAACAGAAAAACAAGAATACACAGTGCTTGATGAGATCACTGAAAAGAAAATTCCAAATGAACCTGAAAATCAAAATTTACAACAGCAGGAGCAGTAGGTACCTCAAACACCTGCAAGTGTTGTTATAAGATCTACCAGGTTAAGTATACCCCCTGAACGATACTCTCCTTCATTATATTATTTATTGTTGACTGATTTTGGTGAACCAGAATGTTATGAAGAGACAATGCAGGTAGACACCAAAAAGAAGTGGGAGCAAGGCATGAAACATGAAATGGATTCCTTGGAAAATAACCAGAGTTGGGACTTGGTTCAGTTGCCTGCGGGAAAAAGAGCATTGCAGAATAAATGGGTTTACAAGTTGAAGGAAGAAGATGGAGGAGAAAAGTGGTACAAGGCTAGACTTGTTGTAAAGGGGTTTTGCACAAAAGAAAGGTATATATTTTGATGAAATATTTTCTCCTGTTGTTAAAATGACTTCAATTAGAACTATTTTAAGTCTTGTGGCAGTAGAAGATTTGCATCTTGAACAACTAGATGTAAAAACATCTTTTCTCCATGGGGATTTGGAGGAAGAGATTTATATGCAGTAGCCATAGGGGTATGATGTCAAAGGGAAGGGGAATTTGGTATGCAGGTTGAGGAAGAGCTTGTATGGCCTAAAGCAAGCTCCAACGCAGTGGTATTTGAAGTTTTACATGTTTATGATAGAACAGGGTTATAATAGATGTCATTCTGATCACTGTGTTTATTTTAAAAGGCTAGAAAATGGAAGTTATATTATCTTGCTATTGTATGTAGATGACATGCTTGTTGCAGTGTCTAATATGAAGGATATAAATGTGCTCAAGAAGAAATTAGCTAATTCATTTGCGATGAAGGATTTGGGTGCTGCAAAGAAAATCCTTGGTATGAGAATAACAAGAGACAAAAAAAATCGCAAACTGACATTGTCTCAGGGTGAGTACACAGAGAAGGTGTTGTAGAGGTTTAGAATGCAGAATGCAAAACCAGTTAGTACACCTTTGGCCATCCATTTCAAGTTAACTAAGGAAATGTGTCCCAAGACATAGGAGGAGATAGAATACATGTCCAGGGTCCCATATTCATCAATAGTTGGCAGCTTGATGTATGCAATGGTTTGCACAAGACCAGATATTGGACATGCAGTGGGAGTTGTGAGTAGGTATATGAACAATCCAGGTAAAGAACATTGGGAGGCAGTAAAGTGGATTCTCAGGTATTTGAGAGGTACTACTACACATGCATTATGTTTTGGAGGTTCAAACACTTTTCTACAGAGATATGTTGATTCAGATATGGCAGGTGATAAAGACAGTAGGAGGAGATCCACAGGGTATGTTTTTACTATAGGTGGAACAACAGTAAGTTGGATTTAGAAACTGCAAAAAGTTGTTTCACTTTCAACAACAGAGGCAGAGTATGTTGCTGCTACAGAGGCTAGTAAAGAGATGATTTGGTTACAAAGGTTTATGGAGGAATTTGGAAAGAAGCAGGAGAACAACTGGTTGTACTGTGACAGTCAGAGTGCCATTCACCTTGAAAAGAACTCATCCGTCCATTCAAATACTAAGCATATACAGTTGAGGTACCACTTCATACGATCCGCCTTGGAAGATGGAAAATTCAAGATGGAAAAGATACACACTAGCCAGAATCCTGCAGACATGTTAACAAAGGGAGTAACCAGGGAGAAATTGAGTTCTTGATCAATTTCAGTTGGTCTTCAAGAATGAATATGAAGATGAGAAATTTGCCAGGTCCAAGAAGGTTCAGAGTCCATCATATACAACAGCGGTGGAGTTGTTGAGATCAGTCTCCAAGTGGGAGATTGTTGGTTGTGGAGCTTGATTATCTTCCTAATTTATAGGTCTTTTACTTTCAGCCGTGTTTATACCCCATGAAGTATTTACACCCCAGAAGTATGTACACTCTTCCATGCGGGAGAGTGCAGAGGGGGGTAACCCCCTCTATGGGGTCCGGGGGGTCTGGGGGCAAGTGGGCCCCCAGCGGGGGTTCGGGGGCGAAGCCCTCAAAGCAAAAATTCCCTTATAAAAGTATATTGTAATTTCATTGTAAATCTGGACCGTTCATTATAAGGTCGCAGATCTAACGGTAGAGATTATGTTAGGGTTTTTTCCCTAGAAGGCAACCCTCTTTTATGAGGGAAATGTATTGTGGCTATGATTGATGGTGAATATTGTATTCTGAGAGAGGAGACTGTGAGAGAAAGAAGAGGAAGTTACAATGGGTTTTGTTGTAGGTTGTATCCGTTCATTTGCTAGATAATAATAAAAGAAGGACCTGGCAATTTATCTGGTGGACGTAGCCCACACTGGGTGAACCACGTAAATTTGTGTCTCTCTTGTATTGTGTGTCTTCTATGTTTTGTTTCTGCATTTGTTTTATTTTATTGCTCCGCGGTCCTGTTTTTTCTAACACTATTGTCTCTCATCAGGATTCTCTGGATTGATTGTAACCGACCTTTTCTTCTTTTCTTTCTCTGTGATGGATTGGTTGTGGTCTTCTAGTGTTCTGCTTCTCCTCATCCTCATGTCATACCCACAAAATACCTCAGGTTCCTTTGAATCTGATATGTTGTCAGATGAGTAATCTCATGTTGTAGACTGGATCGATTAGAAATTCATTTGAGACTCGTGAATCTATAGCTTCATCTATAACATGGCATTTTTTTTGTTTGGCCCCGTTTAAAGAATACTTTAATGCAGGAAATTAATTAGGATAAGCCACTTTGACAATTTGGTGTTTGAGATCTTTTGAATGAAGAGTAAAAATATTCCCCGAATGATCGAAATCACGAAGTCATTAACCAATGTTTATCGTTAATCAAATTCACCATAGATTAAGACACTTTAATCATTTAATACTTTGGGACTTCGGGGGCTCTCGCCCTTCGGGGCTCTATGCTTCGGGAAACTGTGTTTGTTGTAAATTAAAATATCCCAGACTAACATGGAGTCCACTTCGACAAGTTGGAGCTCCGACACTTTGTGGCTCTGGGGCTTAGTATTTGTTATGGATTGAAATCTCCTCAAGTGATGTGGCAGCATATTGTCACAATGGATGACATGTCATAAAAATGAGAGTGGCACCTGTCACCTGAAATAACACAGATGACGTAACCAAAGTATTTGAAATGAGTGCCAGGTGTCATCTAAAATCAATTGATAGGTGGCATATGACACGTCAACTGAAAAATAGTTTATGATAAAGGGGCTTCGGCAATTCGCAGCTCTGACACTTCGAGGAACTGCATTTTCTCTGGACTAAAATATCTCGTAGTGAAAATATCCCGGAGTGACGTGGTAGCCTCTTCAGAAATTCGACATTCAAGGACTTTTAGGATTGAAAAGATAACAATCTTGTACACTCGAACGTTTAAGTCCTGGACTAAAAAATCATATTGCTTTGTGGTTAAAACCTCTCGTGATTTTGAAACTTCGAATGCACAAGAGTTGTTGATATTAATTGACTATTGGATATCAACCATCAATGGTTTTAATCTGTATGTTTCTCATGACCTAAGCCCGAAATCCACTTCTCTAGATTGTTGCATCTTTCTTTTTAGATATTTCCTGTGCATATAAAGGACTTGGTCGACCTGCTACACGCTCAATTAAAGGTAAGCATGATGACATATGTTTCAAACTCAAACCAGAACCTGTAATCGCCTTTCAAGAAAGAAATACAATGATGCAAATCAAGTAAAGACCAGTACAGGCCATTGACACTGAGTCATTAAATCTTGGAGAATAAACTTAGCAAACAAAAAAAAAAAATCAGACTTGATGGATGTATAGGGTAAAGGAGGGAAATGGAAGGGGTGCAGACCTAGGTTACAACAGGTAGCTAGGAATCTCTCAACTGGGAACTCAAGGGAACTTGTTGCTAGGAAAAACTACTAGCAAACAACAACAAATACTTTTTGTTTTAGTGAAACTCACTTGAGAGTTCACTCTTTAGGCATGATAACCTGATTCTTCAATTTCTAGCTCCAAATATGCTCCAACTTTCTCTATAATTTTCCCTCCATGGATGCACCAACTTAAATCTCTCTTTCTTTCTCTCTGCTTTCTCTCCATGCACAAAAACTCCATGTGTATCCCTCTTGTCCTAACCAATGCAAATTTCCTCTCTTTGTCTTGAGTTGCTTGACTCACACTCTTCCCCAAGTTGATTGTACTCAACCCCCATGTGGCCAATAACTATGGAATGTTACTACTCACACCCACCCTCTTACATGTATTTAATGATTGTCTTTGTGAACACTCAATCAGAAATGGGAAGGTTCATATACAAATAAAAAATTTAGGAAAATGGGTTGAATTAATATACATGGGTAATTCCCCCTTGGACCCCTCTTGGCCACTATTCTAGACACTCCCCTCTCTTGTGGATTAATTCAGCTCCCATATCTTGTCCATGTCCCCTTAGCCATTGGCATCACATTTTTATTATTAAAATATTGAAATACAATTCGCCTATTACATCATTTTGGTCGTAGCCACACTTTATATCTACAGAAGCATTAATTAAGCTAGGTTTTATAGTGGGGATGTTACATGGATCCTTTTACCCATGATGCATACAAAGAGGTGTACATAGAATATGAAGACTTCAAGGAGGTGTTTCATTAGATACAAATCCAAATTCATATAGAATAAGGTGACAGAAAGGTTGACTATCATTTCCAGAATGGTTTACTCTACAAGATCGATAAGCTCTATGTTACTAAAGGAGAACGATTGAAACTTATCAGAGAGTATCACACCTCCAAGGTTCCAAGACATTTTGTTATTGGAAAGACAATTGAAAACTTACAGAGGTATGTGTACTAGCCCAAAATGAAATATGTAGCACGGTATATTAGAGGATGTATACTTTGTTGTACCAACAAGCCTAGTAACATGAAGCAACATCTATACCATCCTTTACATGTACCCACTCAACCATGGGAAATTATTTCCACGAATTTTACTGTAATCTTGTTCAATCTCTGTAGTCGATACACATTCACCAAGTCTCATGCTTCTTTGGTACAATTATGATAGGTGAACGACAAGGTGTGGTGTTTGGTCAGATCACACCCTACTCCAATAGTGTTTGCTACTGATTCTTCACTTCATTTTCTTCCAGAATAGACTGTCTATATATCCCAATATTCGACAATGGGGAGTATGGAAATAACTGTATTTTTTGCTCCACTTCCCTCATTTGTGGTATCCCTTTAGGATCTTAGAACACTCCTCTCTATGTCTGTAGGAACTCCTCCAGGTGATGATTCTTATTTTTAGTGCACCCCTCCAGGGGTTCCTTTACTCTTATTGGGTCATCATCCAACTATTTTCTCATAGAAAAATTCAAACATATTTCTTATTGGAACTAATCAACTTCTTCAGTTGGTTGGCACTTACCAATGAGATCTTTGACTTTCCTTTATGCACGATGATGATGCAAGACTTCACATCCTTGATCAATTGGTACAGGTTGGATCTCTACATGAAGATTGCATCCCTCATATACATGTAGGGGATTCCAAAGACTACTTCACATATGTCAACGGGTAGTACATCCAATTCCACTTCATCAATAAAATCAACACTTACAACAAATTTAATCTTACATTGTTTCATTACCTTTATCTCTACATCCTTATTTACCCATCCTAATGGATATGGACTTGGATGATGCCAAAACTCCAATCCAATATTGTTAACCAAATTTGTTTCTATGATATTATCTTGTGAACCAGAGACGAACATAACGTATATCTTGGTCATCTTGACCTAGATATTGATGTGGAAGATTTTGGTCATATCACTCTCTTCCTAGTGATGAACACTATTTAGATTCACCTCCTTCTGCAATTAGGTACACATAATATTCCCATCGACATCGGTGTTTCTTTCAACATGATTTCTTGAATCTGTGGCTAGAAGATTATTTTTCTTTGCATCCTTCTTGTGGTTCTTCGGGTTTAACTCTAGATATAGTTTATGTAATGATCCCAAGCCAAATTCTGGCTTGGAATCACTAACTACCACTGGTTTGTCGATGTGCAGGTGTTTATTGAGTTATTAAGTGCATACAAGATTCATTCAACACATGAAGATCATCATACATTCAAGATATAGAAGCACAAGCAAAGATCTGACCCTTTTATTATAAGCAACGTAGGATCAATACAATAGATGGCCCATCTGGCATAAACCTTAGATGGTCGTACAAACAATAGATATGAGCTGCTACAAAATGCTCACGTCAATACAAAAGAAGCCTCTAAAGGCTAGATAAGTAATGAATACCAGTATCAAGCAGATTTGAATGTCAAACCCTCCAACTAGAGAGTGCCATGCTCCAAGTGGAGACTGAAGCCCTCAATAATTCGGCCCTGATGGAAGAATGATCCAAATGAGCCCAAACTCGGTCAAGTAATAGATCAGGGCAATGGGATCCTCCTACTGAAGTTTCAATCCCAACGTCCAAGGCAAACCTCTCCAACTGCGAAATCTTCTAAGAGAGTTGCGCCCTCCTGAATAGCTAAATCGAACCCTCCTCAATGGTATGGTGCGCCCTTGCTGGAAATTCCCCAACAGTACGGCCCTACTGTCTTATGAAGCTCTAATAGGAGATATGCTGAGAATAGAATGGTGTGGAGAAATATTTCATCCCCGAGACCAAGCTGTGGAACAAGGTGAGTGGATATTTCACCACTGAGTTGCTCACAAGGGTTTGTACAGAAAACCCCCAAACCAAATGCTCAAGAGCACTAACAAGAAATATACCAAAATTAGAATGAATGATAGGTGCTCCCCAACCTCTTACTTATACTTTTCCTTCTAATTCTCTGTTGAGTTAGGTTAACCTCCAGGGTTAACTTCTATTCTTCTGTTGAGTTATCTTTTACTCCTTTTAACCTATTTCTTTCTCAGGTCCTTAAAAAAAAAAATAACTTTAGTCTAGTTGACCTTTCCCCTCAGTGTGAGATTATGGCCTAGTGGGGACACCTAGACCACTACGTCTTCCAAACCTCTTTTTCAAGAGGTGGGGGACATTACAGTCTCCCCTGCTTGAAATTGCTTGTCCTCAAGCAATTACAAACCTGCTTCTCGTACCATCTGTTCATTCTCCCATGTGGCATCCTCAATGGGCAAGTCTTTCAACCTGATCAGATACTCCTTAATGCTTCTCTTTTGGAGCCTCTTTTCTCGAACTTCCAATATCTCTTCTGGAACCAACACTAACTGACCTTCTTCGTCCATGGGAGGTAGTACCTCAATGGGGTGGACGTGTTGGCTGATATCCCTCTTCAAGCAGGATACATGAAAGACGTTGTGTATTCGACTGCATGGTGGGAGTTCTAACTCATAAGCCATGGCCCCTATCTTTCTGTTGATTTTGTAAGGCCCAAAGAAACGTGGTTGTAGTTTTTTTGCTCTACTTCTTTTAATTGAAGCCTGCCGGTAAGGTTGGAGCCTTAAATAAACCAAGTCACCCACTTCAAAAGTGCACTCCACTCTGTGTTTGTCCGCCTGGACCTTCTGCTGGTTCTAGGCTCTCTGTAAATTATCCTTTAACTCCTGGAGAATGTCTTGGCTCTGTTGTACCCAATCCTGTACCATTGGTGCCCTGTTGTCCCCAAAGGCAATCTCTGCAAAGGAAAGGGGATCATAGCTATATAAAGCCCTGAATGGCGTCATACCTATGGATACATGATGGGTGGTGTTGTAACAATATTCTCCCAAGTGAAACCATCTGATCCATTCTTTTTGTTGTCCAACTACGTAATTTCTGAGGTATCCTTCCACCCATTTGTTGACTATTTTCGTCTGGCCATCCATCTGAGGGTGATAGTTGGTACTAGGAGTCAATGTCGTACCCACTAGTCTGAACAACTCCTGCCAAAATGTGCTCATGAATATGCTGTCCCTGTCACTGATAATGGTCTTGGGTAGGCCGTGTAATCTAAACACCTCTCTGAAAAATAATTCGGCTACCTGTGTTGTGCTGAAGTCAGTGGCTATGGAGAAGAATTGTGAAAATTTCGTCAATCTATCTACTACTACGAAAATGCAATCTTTCCCCTGTGCCCTGGGCAACCCGGTGATGAAATCCATGGATATACTTTCCCATTTGTACTCTGGAATAGGCAGGGGTTGCAACACTCCTGCAGGGTGCGTGTGTTCATCCTTTTTTTCTTGGCATGTAGTGCATTCTTTGGCATGTTTAATCACATCTTCCTTTAGGCCCTTCCATGCAAACCTCTCTCTCACCTACCTGTACGTCTTACTGATGCCCTGATTTCCTACTACTGGTGAGTTATGACAGGCATGCAGTATCTTGTCTTTGAGAGATGATCCATGAACTAAGAAAATTCGACCTTTGTAATAAATGAGGTCCTTTATGACTCTGAAGTTGTCATCCTGTATTTTCCCATCCAAAAGTTGACAAGCAAACTGATCCTTTGCATATTCCACTATCAAGTGATCCTTCCAGTCAACTGACATACCAGACATGGAAAAAATGGATGGCCTCCTGGATAATGCATATGCTACTGCGTTGTTCTTCCCTTTGACGAATTCAATGTCAAAATCGTAGGCTTGTATTTTGCTTACCCATTTTTGTTGTCGTTCATTCAAATCCTTTTGCTTCAATAGATATTTAAGACTGTTATGGTCTGATTTGACCACAAACCTTGCCCCTGTGTTTTCGGCTTTCATAGGCAAGGGGGTGCCTATTCTGCATCAACACAGCCCCTATACCTTCCCCTGAGGCATCACACTCCAAAGTGAAGGGTTCTTCGAAATCTAGGAGAGCTAGGACTGGGCAGGTGCTCATGACCTCTTTCATCCTTTCCATTGTGGCTTGGGCCTCTTCATTCCATTTGAAGGACCCCTTTTTGGTCAGGTCAGTCAAGGGTGCGCACAGTTGAGAAAACCCTTTGATAAACTTCATGTAGTATGTGCATAGGCCCAAAAATCCCCTTAATTCTGTGAGTGTCTTCAGAGTTGGCCATTCCCTAATGGATGTTATCTTCTCCTAGTGTACCTGTACCCCTTTTTCCCCTATGATGTGTCCCAAGTAGAGAACCTTTGTCATCCCAAACTCACACTTGGATTCCTTGGCATATAGTGACTGTTCTTCCATGATTGACAAAATTTGGTCCACATGTCGAAGGTGTTCCTCCCATGTCTTGCTGTAAATGAGAAAATCATCAAATAATACTAACAAGTGTTTCCTCAACTGTTTTTTGAACACATGGTTCATGCAAGACTGAAATGTGGCTAGGGCATTGGTTAGCCCAAAGGGCATCACCAAAAACTCATAATGGCCATAGTGACACCTGAAGGCTGTTTTCGAGATGTCCTCCTCCCTCATCTTGATTTGATGGTAGCTTGAACGAAGGTCAATTTTTGTGAAATAGATAGCTCCATGCAACTCATCTAGTAATTCATCAATCCTGGGTATAGGGTACCTGTTTTTTATCGTCTTTTTATTCAAATCCCGGAAGTCAATGCACATTCTCATCGTTCCATCCTTCTTCTTGACCAAGATTATTGAAGAAGAAAATGGGCTTGAACTTGGCCTGATGTGTCCCATGTCTAGGAGTTCATTGATGGCCTTTTCTATCTCATATTTATACTTCTTGGGATGCCTATAGGGTGTGGTGATAATTGGTTTAGCCCCTGCTTCTAGCTCAATGATGTGCTCAAACTCCCTGTCTGGTGGCACACCTAGAGGAATCGGCCCAAACACCTTATGGTGCATGTCTAGGATATTTTTAATATCCGGGGTGTAGTGCACCTTCCCCTTCTCATCCACCCGGGTTGAGATTTTACATTCTGCTGCATATATAATTTCTTCCTTTCTGAAGATGGCTTCCATCCTCTTGGTCGTGACCACTCGGGAAGAGTTACCTATCATGCCTCTGAGCACAACCTTTCGTCCTCCTTCCTCTACAAAGGACATTTCCATGGTCTTGTAATTGGTGGTGATAGGCCCTAAAGTGCTAAGCCACTGCACCCCTAGGATGATGTTGGTGTTCAGGAAGATCCATCACATAAGAATCCTGAACTAGCTCATGCCTTCCCAAGGTGAGCTTCATACCTGGGATGTATCTGTCACAGGGCATAGTGCTACCGCTTGCTACCTCTACTTTGAATCCTTCAAACTCTACTGTAGGTATGTGCCTCCTCTGCAATAATGCTGCATCAATGAAATTGTGGGAAGCTCCTCCATCAATCAGAACCAAAACTCTTTGTCCCTGCAATACCCCTCTCATCCTGAAGGTGTTGAATTTGGGTACCCCTCTGATATATGCAAGGTGGCCTTCTCTCCAATCGCACTATATAGTTTTGGAACCTCCTCTTCTGTTGTATCTGAAGTTTCGGCCTCAATGTTCTGTATCTGTCCATAGTCTTCCTCCTCTTCATTATCTGAGGTAACCTCTATATAGTGTACCTTTCCACGTCCCATACACTTATGTGATGGGTTCCACGGTTCCTTGCAAATGAAGCATAGTTGCTTCCTCCTCAGTTCCCTCCTGGTGTTGTCATCTGTCCTGCCACGACCCCTGTCAAAACCTTTAGCGTCCCGTCCTCCTTGATTCATTGGCGGTCTTTGATCTCTTCCTCCACTATTAAGGGGTGGTCTGGGTATGAATTTAGGTCTAGTAGCTGGACCCAAATCCCTCGTCTTCCAAATGGACTCCTGTAGGTTGTTGGGTTTGAAGGCCTTTACCCAACCCTTCAAGGGTTCCGTCAATCCTTCTATGAAAAGCATCATGAACCTGGTTAGGGACATATCTTGTACCATAACTGCAAGCCTCTAGAATTCATCAATATATACTTCAGGCGTACTTGTTTGCTTGAGTTGGGTGAGCTCCCAGAAATGCAGCTCAAGATCTCCTTTATCAAATCTGTCAATGAGCCTCTGAGTGAATTCTGTATAGGACATTATCTGATTGTGGTCGAGTGTGGTGAGTCTGTGATACCACCAATCGTGAGCCTTGCCATTCAAATACATAGTGGAAAACTTGATGGCCTCTATCTCCTTCATGGGGTTGAGCTGTAAATAGGTATCCAGCTTTTGTACCCAAGACTGTGCCGTTATCTTGGTCGTACCATCAAAGTATGGAATTTCTATCTTCCCTGCTCTACATTCAAACTCAAAACTACCCATGTGGTTTGTCCTAGGTTGATTTCTGAACCTGAGTTGGCAATACTGATCTAGGGACATCTTTCTTTGGACCTTCATATCCAAACTGTAGTATTCTTTGGTACTCCTTGCCATTTGTTCCACAAATTCTTCTACATGTTCCTGTTGCCCTTGCTCATCTATGAATGTGGGCATGTAAGGTCTAGGGTTAGCTCTGCTACCTAAATGTCGACCAAGCTGATCATCTGTGAACGTAGGTATGTATCGTCTATGATTGACCCTGCTACCCATATGACCCTGGGCGGTGTCTCCATCCAGACTTCCTTCAGATCTAACTACTTTCTCCGGATTATATCTGATCTCCTCATGGATTTCCCCGGATCTACCAGCCTCCTTGTTCCCATACGTATCCGGGTTCCTCCCTTGATGAGTCACTTGTGTTAGAAGTTCATTTAGCTTGGATTGATTCTTGTTCATTATCTGTAGGTTTGTAATGATCCCAAGCCATTATGCAAGGATCATCACTGTTTTGGTGTCTTTTTAAAACTTTTTCCGAGTGAGGTATTTCGTCAAACACTTTGTTGATCTACCTTTTAGATGTGTTTATATGTGTGTATGCAGCAAATAACAGAAAGAGATAACCATGGAACATATCTCAACCATATGCAATAAGATAGACAAGCCAAAACATCTCAATTCTTCTTTATTCATAAAATAAAGAAACCCGCTACAATGAAGATGCCGATCTAGAATGCTCAACAGATGGCCAAGAAGATATACAATAGATAAGAGCTACTACAAAATTATCCCGCTAATACAAAAGATGCCTCCAAAGGCTGAATGAGAAATGAAGATCAATACAAGCAGATCTGAATGCCAAACTCTCCAGCTGAAGAATGCCAAGCTCCAATAGAAGGATGAAACCCTCAATAACTCGGCCCTGCTACCAAAAGTGTCCAATCACCCTAATAAATATTCCAACTGATAGATCAGGTGATGGTAAGAATAACCCAGGTGACCGAATCTCCAAGATCCCTCTCAATCTATGTAGATATGAAATCCCCCACTGAATGGTGCACCCCACTGGATGACTGAAACCCTACATAATTCGGCCCTGCTACCAAAAGTGTCCAATCACCCTAATAAATATGCCAATTGATAGATCAGGTGATGGTAAGAACAACCCAGGTGACCGAATCTCCAAGATCTCTCTCAATCTCTGTAGATCTGAAATCCCCCACTGAATGCTGCGCCCCACTGGATGACTGAAACCCTAGATAATTTGGCCTTGCTGAAGGAGGCCTCCAAATGCTCTGAAACTCTCCATAAATATATATCGGGACACTACAAGTCACTAGGTAAAGTCTCAGGGTCATATATGAAGTGTAACCCCTCCAAACGGACTAGATCTGGATCTCAAAAATGCCCTCCTTCTCTTTAATTCGCCCCACTGCTCAAGAAATAATCTAAGCCATAAAACTATCTCATAAAGCACTAGATCTGATGTCCAAGGCCCTACAATGAAAACCCAAGTGATAGAATCCTCAACGGCCCTGCCAATCTCCTATAATGAATCTCTCCAAAGATGGTGCGCCCCTCTTGCTGGAATCCCTCAACTGGTGCACCCTCTCTCTATCTGCACATGAAACTGACGTAGAATCCTCCTACAACTGAGTAGGTCTGGAACTAGAATGGTGTGGGAGAGTATTGCATCTCCGAGACCAAGCTTGGGACAAGATAGGTGGAATCTTTCACCACCGAATCGTCCTCTAGGGTTTGTTATGTCAAAACCCTCAAAACCCCCAATATTGGGCTCACTAGC
>ML779017.1:861301-871898 GCA_009831015.1 Picea engelmannii | reverse complement strand
ATCGGGTGATGGTAAGAACAACCCAGGTGACCGAATCTCCAAGATCCCTCTCAATCTCTGTAGATCTAAAATCCCCCACTGAATGGTGCACCCCACTAGATGACTGAAACCCTAGATAATTCAGCCCTGCTGCCAAAAGTGTCCAATCACCCTAATAAATATGCCAATTGATAGATCGGGTGATGGTAAGAACAACCCAGGTGACCGAATCTCCAAGATCTCTCTCAATCTCTGTAGATCTGAAATCCCCCACTAAATGGTGCGCCCCACTGGATGACTGAAACCCTAGATAATTTGGCCCTAGTTTACCTTTCCCCTCAGTGTGAGACTATGGCCTAGTGGGGACACCTAGACCACTACGTCTTCCAAACCTCTTCTTCAAGAGGTGGGGGACATTACAGTTTCTAACACTTTTTCTCAGTGTTCCCATCCATATTGCAATGGTTACAATGGTTGTCAGGATCCTTGTCCTGATGTGTAATGCTATTGTCTTCTTGTCCTTTCCCCCTTTCCACTTCTTCTTCCCCTCCTTGGAAGCTTTCTAGTGTTGTTTTTGCTTGGAACCGCTTGGATTCCCTTTCTTGTGGCCTATGTTTCTAGATATTTTGCATGTACACATGCGTCATCCATTGTCCTTGGCTTGAAAAGAATCACTTGCTTTCATATATGCCTATGTAGACCCCCTATATATTTGACTACATATGGGCTCTTAGGAGAGATACCCAACATTATGCCCATCTTTCTGAATTCAGTAGTGTACTCATGTACACTATGCCCTTTCTTCTGCCTAAAGTAGTGCCACCATATCCATTGATCCTCTACATATATGAACACCAACCTAAGTGTTTCACTATGGATTTCCCACCAAGTTCAAGCACGGCCCTCTAACTTCAGTATGGAAAAATGATATATTTGTTTCTTCATCTATATAATGAATGCTAAAATAAACTTCTAGTTGTTGCAACAAATGATTTATTTTTAATGCATTGATATCACCTTGGAATGGATTTATGTCCACTATTGCTTCCATCTTGAATAAATATTGTGAAAGGTTTATGGTACTAGAACTTGGTTTCACTTTCTCAGGTTCTTTCTGTGACTTATTTTTTGGATCTTCGTTATCCCCCAGTTTTCCATCTCATTTGATCTCTGAGTTCAAGCCTCCAAATTTTCCAAACAACATGACCTTTCTTTCTAGAACCTCCACGAGGAGGGACATATTACGAGATATGTCAACAACTTTATCTTCCATACTTACAAATCTCTCCTCTACTGGATTGCAAGGGTTATGCAACTCTCTTCTTAAACGGATTCATGGATCCTTGCAATTTTCCCCAAATACCGCAAGAAAACCTTCTCCGATACCAATGTGATATGTAAATTGTCATGGACATTCCATTGGATAGTTTTTCACAACATATCTAACAAAATATTGAAATCTTTACTGTGATGGTTAATTTACTTTAGATCTCAAATTCTTTAATTACTGGTTTTCTACTTAAAATGTATGAAATAACTGAAATGAAAAAATAGGTAACATAAATAAATACTCACGCACCATCTAAAAATAAGCAAAAAATATAACATGGGAAATACAATTCAAGAAAAAACCCAGCTAGAAGGTGAGGCCATTGTGCTCTCTTTTCTTCAAATGCAAGTATAAAGAAAGAGGCACTCTCGGTGCAGTTGTCTTTGACATCATGGTCTATATGGATGCTACACAATCTCTCCTCCTCTGTTATGCTCTCAAAATACAACTCCTAGGTGCTCTATGGAACAAATACAATGCTAAAGAATGGAACCCCTTCTCCTCCTAGTGACCCAGTATTTAACATAGCCCAATAGTCATCTAGGGGTAGGGTTTTGACTTCCTCAACCCTCAATTAGTGATAATGTTTGGACCTTCTATAATATTATTGAAATTACAGATGTGGATAGCTCCATATGTTTGATTAAGGGGGGTATGATGTGGCATCCACTCATACCATGGTGGTCAACATGGTAGGTCAACTTGTGGGAGGCGTAACTTTCACATACGAGCTCTGATTGAGGCATAGTTTTCACCGTTGGAAATCTCTCAGAGTGTAGAACACCATCATGAGTGTGGGATCAAGTTTTAAACATCGAAACCCAAAAAATATCATTTAATGCCTCAAATGGCTTCGAAATGTTTCAGACCCCAATTTTCCAAACTGGGACCTAACACTAAAATGGTCATGCAAGCTAATTCATCCACTTTTCCACTCTAAAATCATTGAGATAGATGAAAAATAATATAATGATCCAATCTGGACCATTAGTCTTGTTATTTACTACTAATCAAAACATCAAGATCATAACCCCTTCTCTCACTTGGCCTATCGCTTTCGTATCTTGATAAGTTTAACACAATCAAATTTGATCATTACCCCTTAGGAAGCTTCATATCATCAAAATTGGTCAATAAATCATAATTTACACTATTCTAACTGATAATTGTGACATTGATTACAATAATATGACATTTTTACATGCAATACCTTTAAACTTAAAATATTAAAGAAAATACATAAAGAAAAACAAATGATGTCCACATAAATGGTAAGGGAATGAAGTATTACAAAGAGGTAGAAACATTTCTCTTAACCTTGAAGATCAAATAACTTGGCAATATGTGTCATGGGAGGTCAAATAAGTTAGTAATATGAAACAAAATATACATAATAGGAAAACATAAAAGACTGTATTTTCTATATATGGTTCTTTAGAGCAAAGATCCTTTTATAGAATTAAGATAAGACACATAAAAGGACAAGCGATTAAATATAAAAAAATGCACCAAAGAAAATTTAGTTGCACTTTATAATCTAATATGGATGAGATGTGTAATGTAAAATTACATTAAAAGATTAAAATGAAAGAAAAATTAAGCTCTGTAAAAATGAAAAAGACCCAAATAAAAAATAAATAAAGCAACATAGGTCCATCTCAATCAACAATTTTTAAGCAATGAGAGGATTGAGCCATAGTTTCATTTATGATCCCTTTTGGTGCTTAGTAGATGGTAGGAACTAAGATGGATCATAGTTGTAGAGATTTGCAAATTGTTGACATGATAGACTAAATTCAAGTATATGGAACAACTAAATCATGGTTTTAATATTTTAAGACAAAGAACTTAGTAATAGGGTTTGCAAGACCACACATTGGGAGAGGTAAATTCTTGCTTATTAATCGTAACAACTTAAATCCATCTTAACTTTGGATTTGTCAAGCACCAAGAGGGATCAAATCTCTTGTGGTATAAATTTTTTGATCATTTAAGATGAATCTAAGTTGGTTGTAATCCTTACTACTTAGTCAACTCTATAGAACTCAAAATTCACAAGTTATGCATATAAGCATTGTAACAATATTTTTATGTAAATATCATCTCTATAGTGTTTATATTTATGTGTAGATCTTGTATTTCTATTTCTATCCTTTTAACTAGTATTTCTTATATGAAGTGGTTTAATTAGTGGACAAGCTAAACTTTTAAAGTATTTTTTTTAAACAATTTGGATAGTCTTAAAATGATCAAATACCCTTCATGGTGATGTGGAACTATAACTTTTGGTAAAACTCTTACCCAATTTGGAAAACAATTTCAACTTAAGTTGAATTTGTCTACTAATTAATTCACTCCATTTTTATATTAAATACATACTAAATCTTCCTTTCATATATATATAGACATATGATGATACAAACATTACTCACTTGCCAAACATCTATATTATTTATTTAATATCTTATAATTTTATTAAATGACATATGTCAACTCCTCAACTCCTCATTCTTGTAAGAAATTACATATTTCCCTTATACTTTTTCACATAAAAAAAAATCTCTCGATATAATAAATCCATTTTAATCTATAATTCATCTTCTTAACAATTCACAAATCTATACAAAATGTACTCTCTTTCTAAATACTATACAAGATTCATTTTAATCCCAATGTGTTAATAAATGAGTAACAATGTATTAATAATTGAGAGAGAATTTGAAATTTTTTAAATGCATCCATATGGATACTTAAAATATCTAATTACCTCGCTTCCCTTCCCTTTCCTTTGTGCAATCATAGAAACTGTTAATAATTGAGTAATAAGTCACCTCCCTTCGCTTTGTACAATCATAGAAGCTCTTAATAATTGAGTAATAATTGAGAGATAATTTAAAATATCTTAAATACAACCCTATGGATACTTAAAATATCTAAGTCACACAATCATATACTACCTTGATGATGTGATGTTGATGCTACCAAGAATGAACCTCGAACCTTGTGCTTCTTTCCTGTATTTTGGTTGACAATCTACAACGGTTATTTTAAAGTTTAATTAATTTTATTTTTAAATATATCCGTCATATATTTCTTTTTCGGTATAAACAGTGTAGAAAGTGAAAGGCATAGTCCACTCGCAACCCAACACCTTCAGGTAAAACCTGTAATGTGGATATTAATGACATTATTTTGTCCAACATGTACAATGTGGACCGCATATCTATTTTGTCCAAAAGTCCCATGGGCCAAGAATTAAGACGTTTACAATTTATTTTATGTTTATGTTTGTTAGTAGGTTTAGCATAGTTGGTAAGATGTGGAAATAAGTTTTGGGTTGGAGAAGAGGTCATGAGTTTGAGTCTTGTGTCTTTGGGATCGTGGAAATTAAATTTATATGGATTAATACAATCAATACAATTTTATTTATTATTAGTCTTTATTGAAGGCTAGATTATGACTATAGCAATGAATTGTTCAATAGATTATGACTATAGCAATGAAATGTTCAATTGATTGCTTTTAAGTTGGTAGGTTGATTTTAATTTTCTTTTATTTTCAATATTAAAGATAGGAAAATTGTAATAATAATTTTTATTAAAATTAGAATTTTTAATTTTATTCAATTTGATTAGACCTAAACTTTGAGGTGTTATCGGGAAAGTTGTCCAGTCCTTCATAGAGGTCCAAGTTTTAATGGCATTAGGTTTAGTTTTAATGGCAGTGCACATGTGGGGGTTGTGTGTTTGACACATTATTTGACAATGAACTACAACATACACGATAAACTTGCACACATTAAATTTATTTTCATATGTAGGGTTCCATGTCCATAATTTCACATTAAAATTTTTAATAAGTTTGAAGATTTGTGTATTGCCTCCTCTAATGTTTTGTGGTCTAGTATTTGAATACTATCTAAGTCGGGGATTTATCAACACCTAAATGGAATAAACGATAGAGTAATGGTGTTCATTCTTTCGTCGAGGCCTGAGGAGTTTTAATGGCATTAGGTTTAGTTTTGATGGGGTCGTACATGTTGGGGATATGTATTTGACATGTTTCTTGATGATCAACTATAACATACATGGTAAACCTTCAGGGATTAATTTTATTTTCATATGTAGGGTTCTCCATCCATAATTTCACATTAAATTTTTTAATAAGTACAAGATCTGTGTATTGATTCTTTTAATGTTTTGTGATCTAGATATATGTTGTCCATACAATATCATG
This sequence comes from Picea engelmannii, assembly GCA_009831015.1. Classification (NCBI taxonomy): domain Eukaryota; kingdom Viridiplantae; phylum Streptophyta; class Pinopsida; order Pinales; family Pinaceae; genus Picea; species Picea engelmannii. Next base: position 866,353 of record ML779017.1, on the reverse strand, counting down.
TGACACCTCTCGACCGACTTGACTTTCCAACATAGTCTTACGCCTTTGATTCCGCAGTGGAGGGTTGTGAAGTGGTGTTTGACATGGCCAGTACTATGGACTTCTCCAAGCTCTCTTAGGTAAATTATTATTAATTTTATTTTTCTTCTCATCGACCAAATCATAACATATTACATGTTTTCTATAAATTGTGGGACATGATGATTTCTTTGAGCTTGTTGTGAAGTGAGTATTGAATGCGTTGAATACCTGCTCACGATATAAATCCATGATGCATCTCGTTTATACTTCGTTAATGGTAGTAGCTTGTCCACTTAACGAGGAGGGAGAAATTATTAGTGATTATAGTCTAGACAAATCTAGCTGGACTTATGTCAATTTCATGAGAAAGACACACCAACATCCTCTTAGAGTCAGTATAATTCAATGTGTTCCTTAAAAAAAACAATGTAGATTGAGGTAAGATAACTAACTATTATTTAGAGATGTGTAGTTTCATTTTGTGGCCAAGACTTTGGTAGAGAACGCAACAAAGTGGTTGGACCTCACCTTACCTCTACATTTCTGGTTGTATGCCAAGTAATATTAGACATAGCTACAGATTTAGGTATTTCATTTTACATGTGTATCTTTTTAACTTAGAGTTAAGGCTTCTTCTAAATTTCTAATTTATTAGGGTAGGAAGGCAACTTCCTAAGGCTAACGAGGATTTTTTTTTATAACCATTTTGAGAAGGGACATTAAATATGTAGAGAAAAAGAAAGCTTACTTTTTCTTTTGAAGATAGGGTAGACATTACCTATTTGGGCTCGTATAAATGTGAAATGATAGAGGTTTAAAATGCTTGTGAAAAAACAATTTGATTTAAAATCCAGAGAGACTTACGAAAGGTTCAAGTTTACATGATCCCTTTTGGGATCCATATCATTAGTTCATGTAGATGAAGTATTTCAGGCCCATGTATTTTTTATGGAGAAACCCAATGTGCAAGGTTTCAGGCCCATATATGCTTTTATGGAGCAACCCAATGTACAAGGGAGACACATTTTCTCAACATTCTCACTATATGATTCATAAACTACATCCACATCTCACCCTGACGCCATTCAAACAAGTGTTGCATGGAAGCGTAGTCCCTGCCGGGTTGAATTGGGAATAAATGCAGAGGGATGGGGAAAAAGTAGCGGGGGAAGATGGAAATTGCAGCGCAGATGTGGCAAACAACATGAAGGAAAGGTGATATCTATGCAAGAAATGACACGTGTCCTCTAGAGTCACATTTATTTTTTGAAACGATGTATTCCATCTTGCTATGTTTGAAATTTCGTTCTTTCCAGTAGTCCTACTTTGCATGTTTTATCTCTTCAATGTTTTATCTATTCAATGTATATTTTGAATTGGTTAGAGTTAAAGTAAAATTTCCATAGAGTTGTATGTATATGTGCAAGGACAAAACAAGTTATATGCAGAGAAGGAGAAAAATATATGCATGAGACAAAGATAATTCAAATTAAATAAACACAATTTCTTGACATTCAACATAGTTGAAGACAATAATTTAGGAGCACATAAATATAAAAGGAGATAAAAATTAGTGTTATTTGGAATATATCAAAAAATAATAGTGTGTTAGATATTCCTAGAAATTTAAATGTGTTTGTCATATAGACTGGTTTTGGGGCTCCGACGGACCCAAGAGAAAATATATACATGAGAAAAAGACAATTCAAATCAAATAAACAGAATGTCTTGAAATTCAACATAGTTGAAGATAAAAATTTAGAAGCACATAGATATAAAAGAAGATAAAAAATAATTTTAATTGGAATATATCAAAAAATAATAGTTTGTTACATATTCCTGGAAATTTAAATGCGTTTGTTATATAGACTGGGATTGGGGCTCCCGTAGACCATAAGAGAAATATGTACAAGAAATAGGACTGTGGAAAGAAGAAGTGAGTGACGGTAGAATGTAATACCTAAACAGAAGAAATTAGAAGGTATCAGTTTCTCGCTAGAGATTTCCATTCAGAAAAGGTGGAAAAATTGGATTGATAAATAGAGCAGGATGTGATGAGTATAGACTTACAATGATGTTACATATCATTAATTTTTCTATTTTCTTTCTTATAGATTTTTCTATTGGCTTTTGTCGGCGACCTGCTTCAACTTCGTTTCGACAAATTCTTCAATGTAGCTTCTCAAGGGGGCAATGTTGATCTCATTCTGTATTTTTATGTTGAAAAGTTCATTTTCTAATTCTCTTAGATCAATAGAAAGATTACGCAAAGCCTGATCAATGTCTTCATTCTATACCAAATAGATGACTAGCTAGTTGGCCACATCATCAAGAGAATCTTTGGTTTCTCTATGAAGTCCATATATTTGGGACGACCGCATGTTTGCAAGGTCAACCTCTGAACGAGATTTTCCTTTCTTATTTTTTACATCTCTCTTTTCAATAATTAATTTTTTAGATTCACTGTAAAAAACAACGCTTTGGAATATGAAGGATTCATCTTCGTCAAAATTTCGGTATCAACTATGTCCATTAGGCGACTATACTGGATCGCGTCTCTTAGATGATCAAGGTTGCAGAATATGCTATCCATATTAGTGTCAAGTTCCATGTTCTCACTCCCAATTTCAGGCTCTTCCGCCTGCCCTACAATTTTTTTTCTCTTCTTCTCCATGGGAACCTTGTGAAAACTATCAATTCTAGGATGAGGAGGGTTGTTATCTCCTCCTCCGTTTGAAGAAATTTGGGTTTCTTTGTTACTGTGGTAGGCCATTGGAGCGATGCTTTGTTACTGTGGTAGTTCTGGTCCTCACGCCCAAAGATGTTCACTGGATGTCCATAGAACTGTTGTCGAGCTGGTGCCATTAGTTTATGAGAATGCCCATTTTCTCTAGACGATGCTTGAAATGAATAATTGGAGGGGATAATATAACCCCGCGGAAATGTTGGTTCAATGCGTGTGAATGGGAAATCTCTTCAAGCTCTTCACTCATTAATGACAATCTCTATGCGTGCTGGATGATGAGCTATTAGAAGTAAAGATTAATTATTGCATACTTAGAAGTGTGAAGTTGGTGGGTACGATGAAGAAAAATCAATGATTGGAGGTTTCGAGAATGAGCGAAGCCGACGGCATTCAAATGACATTCTATGGTATTTGAAATTAACACTCAGAAGGGATAACAAAACCCTCCACAAATCTTGGTTTAATGTGTATTAATGGAAGATATATTCAATCCTTTTGCTCATCAATGACAATTTATACGGTTCCTGCATGATGAGATGTTAGCATTAAAGATTACTAATTGCATATTTAGAAACAAGACACACACACACACACACACACACACATATATACACAAACAATTTTTTGTTATAAACAAGTGCGAAGGTGACAGAGATGGGGAAGAGCAAGCAAGGAATGGCCAAATATGAAAAGTGATCGGATAGGCTTAAAAATAGGTTTACAGGAGATAATGAGGAGAGTTGAGTGTCGAATGGTCAAATTGTATGACCCATAATGTTTGACTGGAAAATGCATAAAACGAAAGAGGGCATGATGGTGTAGTTTAGCAGACGGTTTGTATATTTGCAACATTCCGGGAAAGTGGCTAAGTATGGAATATGAAAATGGTCGATCGGGATCGTTTTTGAAATTAGGGATTGAAAATTTTGTGAACGGGCCAACTCGAGGTTCTGTGGATGGCATTCCATGGTCTTTGAAATTAACACTCAAAAGGATAATATAACCTTCCAGAAATATTGGTTTAATGCGTATTAATGGGAGATTTCCGTAAAACTTGGTTTAGCATTAAACAATCTTTTTTATTATAGATAATACTCTTTTATTATAAACAAATGCAAGCAAGGAATGGCCAAGTCTAAAAAGAAGTCGCATAGGTTTCAAAATAGGGTTACAGGGGATTCTCAGTAGAGGTGAGGGCCAAAGGTCAAATTGTATGTGTCAGAAATTTTAACTACAAAGTGCGTAAAAGGGAAGAGTGCAAGTAAGGAATGACCAAGTATGAAAAGCGGTCGGACGGGTTTTCAAAATAGGGTTAAAGGGGATTGTTAGTAGAGGTGAAGGTCGACGTTCAAATTTTATGTATCATAATTTTTTATTGCAAAATGCATAAAAGGGACGAGTGCATGGTGGAACAGTCGAGTGGCTGGTTTGTATATTTGCAAAATTGCGGGTGTTGTTTTCATGACGCGGAACAATAGAAGGGAAATGTTTAGTTTGTCTATCTAGGAACTCGCAATCGAAAAAGTGGCCAAGTATGGAATAGGGAAATGGTTGGTCAGACTTGGTTGGAAAGAAGTGCGAAGGTGGCGGGAACAATAAACAATGATTAGGAATTGGATATTTCATGAGCCCGCCAACCCAACGATATGATAAAGAGATTTGGACAAATGGCAAATTACGGAAAGAGAATGGACATGCTTCAAAAATGGGGTGAAAATAGTTCAATAGCAGGCGTGAGGACATGACGATCAAATTGTAGATTTCGAAAATTTTGAGTGCAACTGTGTAACGGGGAAAACGATATGATGTGACAGTCTGGTTGTAAATTTTTATATTGTGGAAGTCTAGGTGCTCTTTGGAGGTCACGGAACAATGGAAGTGAACCCTAGATCCCGCCTCCCTAGGAATTCGCATTCGAAAATGTGGCTAGATATGCAATGGGAAAGCGGTCGGTCAGAGTCGCGATATAAAAGAACGAGTGAAAATGTGAAGCCATGAGGCAAAAGAGAAACGAGAATTTGGTTAAGTATATAAAAGGGAAAATAATGGCTAATATATTCAAATATGTAATAGATATCTCATTTATTGGAAAGATATTTTCTGTAAACTTATTGCATATACTTGGAAAGAAGTGTGAAGGTAGCGGGTACAGGAAAAAGTGACTAGGTATTGGAAATTGTCTGAACCCGCCAACCCGACGATCTGCGAAAGAGATTCCAAGAAATGGAAAATTGTGGAAAGTGGTCGGACGGTCTTAAAAATAGGGTGATAAGGGTTCCCAAGGA
>ML779017.1:832345-856911 GCA_009831015.1 Picea engelmannii | reverse complement strand
TATGTATCACGGAAGAGGGTATGATGTGGGTGTCCGACAGTGAATTTGTATATCGTGGAAGTCCGGGTGTTGTTTGTAGGTCACGAAACAATGGAAGTGCAATATAGAGTGTGGCTGCCCAGAAATCCGCGATCTAAAAAGTTGCTAGGTATGGAATAGAAAGCGATCAGTCGGAGTTAGTATATAAAAGAACGAGTGCAAATGTGAACTTGTGAGCCTGCCAACCCGCAAAGGTAGACATTTTTGGAAAAATAGCTAAATAACCAGAAAGAGAAAGTAAAGGGGAAAAACAAATGGGAATTTGGTTAAGTATATAAGAGGGAAAGGAAGGACTAATAAATTAAAATCTGTAATAGATATTCCATTTCCTGGAAAGATCTTTTTTGTATGTTTCTAGATCTTCCAGCATTAAACTTTAGTTATTGCATACTTGAAAGAAGTGCAAAGGTGGCAGGCACGGGAAACAACAATATGGAAATTGGATATTTCATGAGCCGACCAACTCGACGATCGGTGAAAGAGATTCGAACAAATGGCGAAGTATGGAAAGAGGACGGACGGGCTTGAAAATGGGGTGACAATAGCTTGACATATATATGTAACTTATATATATATATATATTAACATGTATGTTAACATATATCAACAATATGTTAATATATGTTATATATATCAATAATATATGTTAATATATATATGTAACTATATAACTTATGCTCAACCCGTTATAATGTTATGAAAGCTGAAGGTTAATATCAACTTAGTTTTGGGACTATAAATGCAAAAGAAGTCAAGAGTGATTTGGCTAGAAAGTGCTCAGGTCAGAACTAATCATGTACAATGATTAAAATGGAAGCACAAGAAGATCCAAGAATCTGGGAAGAATCTTAAACGTGAGGACCCAACGGTCAAATTGTAGCTCTTGAAAATTTTGAGAGAAAATTGTCTAATGGGACAGAGGGTATGATGTGAGAGTCCGGTTGTAAATTTGTATATCGCAAAAGTCTGGGAGCTCTTTGGACATCATAGAACAATGGAAGTGCAATCTAAAACACGCCTGCCCTAGAATCCACGATAAAAAATGTGGCTAGGTATGGAATGTAGAATCGGTCGGTCAGAGTCACGATATAAAAGCACGAGTGAAAATGTGAAGGCATGAGTCTGCCAACCTGCGCAACTAGAGATTTTCGGTTGTCTAGAAACAAGAATCACAATCTTGCTACAACATTGTGATTTGGTATTGCTATGTTCTATCTGCATTACAAATATAATTAAACGTTGGTTTGAAATTGTCTGAAATTCATTTTTTATTTCCATAAAAGCTTGATGGATCAATACAGTGCATTGTCATATAATTGTTAGATGAACCATTTTAGAACAAATTACCTAAGAAAATACAATATCGAAGAACTACGAGACCATCGAACCATGCCAATGAGAAGAGGTGTTAAATATAAAAAAGAAGCAGCAACCAAGACTCCAAGGCAATTTTTTTAATATTAAATCCATTAAAACTAAAAATAATATTGAGCACTACATATCTATTATTACAAAGTGGACCGAGTTCTTTGGGCCAAAAAATTGAACATATTTTCCATAAACACAGGCATGGGATCTGCAACATGCAGGAGCCATCGAGATGCTCTTCAACATGCATATAAAATTGATTACCATGTTTTTTTTTTCGGAAATCCTTGCAGTATTCTCCTCGATGGATCATCTTGTGGTAAAATTGATAGTTCTTAGAAGCTTCCCGTGAGGAAGAAGACGAAAATTGTTGCAGGGAAAATGAAATATCCCTTAACTGAAAGTTAGGACACACCAAGAAACCGCCTCTCCACAATCGAAAACTTCAGGGACACAGGTTGTACGTTCAATTCCAGAGGCCCAAATTAGTTCATTCTGGGTGAAAGGAGATGACTAGTAGGAATATGCCTTGCATCAGTGGGAGTTCTGGTCTTCATTCCTGAATATGTTGATTGTATATCTATAGAACAGGACAGTGGTCCCGTAATTGAATAGTTTTTTGGCTTGAAATATATTTGTGGGAGAATCAACAAATGATGTCCTTACAATGAAAGACTTCCACCTAGAATGGAATAATTTGGACCTATGGAATTCCTACTTTCGAGTTGCAAAGAGGCTATTGCATTCAGCCTCAGTTTCTTTTCTAAAACTCCTTCTTTTGGTGTTTTCAGGACCGCCATCGCTGAGCCGGGAAGTACCGCCTGTTATGGTTGATTTCAATTTGGGTACAGTAGTGGGAATAGTCCCTGCACTTCCATCATCCATTGTCGTATCATCGTCCATCATATCATATTTTTCTAGCTCAGAATCCATCGCATCAACCTCTTCGCCATCCACCAATGCAACTGGGCGGGTTGTCCGAGCAGGTCGGGTTTCCTTGGAATTATTCGGCTTGAAATATATCTCTCAGTGCACCGACATACCATCAACGTTTTTGATCCTGGGTGGAGGGAGATGAGTAGTAATAATATGCCCTGGAATACTGGAACCTCTGGCCATCATGCCCGAAGGTGTTTACCGTATCTGGACAGAACTACTGCCATAAGTTAACGACAAGTTTTCTTTTCTCTAGAGGATGTTTGAAATGAAAATTGGGGAGGGATAATATAACCCTCCGCAAATATTGGTTTAATGCGTATCAATGGCAGATCTCCTTGATCCTTTCGTTGATCAATGACAATCTCTAGGGTTCGTGCATAATGAGTTGTTACCACTAAATCTTATTAATTTCATATTTAGAAAAAAGTGTGAAGGTGGTGGTGACGTCGAAGAGTGATTAAGAATTAGATATTTCTTAAAGGTGCCAACTGGCCTACACACAAAAGAAATTGCATAATTTTTTAAATGAATACTTGGAAAGGATAACACTCTTCTCTGCAAATATTGGTTTAATTCGTATTAATGACAAATCTTCTTTGGCCTTCCGAACATTAATGAAAATATTAACGGTTCCTGCATGATGAACTACTAGAATTAAATCTTAATAATTACATATCTATAAAGAAGTACAAAGGTAATGGGGATGGTGAAGAGAGACTAAGTATTGTACATTTCGTCCACCCGCCAACCCGCAGAACAAATTCCAAGAAAAGCCCAAGTATGGAAAGCGGTCAGGCAGGTTACAAAAAAAAAAGGGTCACAAGATATAGCTAGGAGACGTGAGGGGCCGATGGTAAAATTGTATGTCACAATGAAATATTTCGGCCATCAATTTGTATATCATGGAATTTCACGTTCTGTTTGTACGTAGGGGAACAGTGGAAGCACAATGTTGATCAAGCAATTTGTATATTGCAGAACTTCGGGTGTTGTATATAAAAGCATGAGACATTCAGAAAAAGGACACATTCAAAAAATGTACCAAGTAAACAAAAAGAGAAAGAAAACGAGATGAAGGGGAATTTGTTTGCTAATTTGTGGATTCTGGAACTCCAGGTGTTGTTTCCAGGCGACGAAATAATGGAAACACAATGTTGAACCCACCTACCGGGGAGCCCGTGATTCAAAAAATTTGTTCAATATGAAACGGGGAAGCGATTGGTCGGGCTGGTGATATAAAAGTAACAATGGAAGTCTGAAGACGTGAATCCACCAACTCCTGAACATAGACATTTTCCGAAAAATGAGTAAGTAACCAGAAAGGGAAAGAAGAGGGTAAAAAGAAAGGGGATGGCAACTTTCAGAAGCGAGAATTGGTGTAAGAAAGCCCCATTAATGGTCTTAACAGTAACTATGAAGTTCATTGAACATATCAACAGGTTCTTCAATCAAGGAATAGATACAACGAGAGATGTTTATAGTTTCCAGAGTCTGTTTGTATAAGAGATGCATCGAAAAGTTACAAGAAAATCAATTTTGGGATGTTTAAGTAAAGATTTTGTGTTGTTAGCTTCACCGCAAATATAACAACGATGAATTTGAATTTTAATGTCCTCTTGTTCATATGATAGTTCCATTATACTTTGCATAGTATATATTCTTTTATTTCAAATTATTCCAGGGAATTAATTTTGCTAATTTCATCGATCAAGGAAAAGTGTTAAAAACAAGATAAAGGGGAATTTGTTTGCTAATTTGTAGATCACAGAAGTCCGGGTGTTGTTTGTAGGTGGCGGAACAATGTAAACGCAATGTTGAACCCTCCTATCCGGTAACCTGCCTATTCGGGAACCTGCGATCCAAAAAGTTTGTTCAATATGAAATGGGGAAGCGGTCGGCCAGGCAGGCAATATAAAAGTAAGTGGAAATATGAAAATGTGAATCCACCAACTTCCGAAAAAAGGAGTAAGTAAGTAGTTCCAAAAAATGAGTAAGTAGCCAGAAAGGGAAAGCAGAGGGAAAAAAGAAAGGGGATGGCAATTTTCGGAAGCGGGAATTGGTGTAAGAAAGCCCCATTAATGGTCTTAACAGTAACTATGAAGTGCATTAAAACATGTTAATAGGTCTTCAATCAAGGAATATATACAACGAGCAATGTTTATAGTTTCCAGGATCTGTTTGTATAAGAGAAGCGTAAAAAAGTTACAAGAAAATCAATTTTGGGATGTTTAAGTAAAGATTTTGTACTGTTAGCTTCACTGCAAATATAAGAATGACGAATTTGAATTTTAATGTCCTCTCGTTCATATGCTAGTTCCATTAAAGACTTCACATAGTATATATTATTTTATTTCAAATTATTCCAGGGATTTGATTTTGATAAAGGGGAATTTGTTTGCTAATTTGTAGATCGCGGAAATTCGGGTGTTGTTTGCAGGCGGCGGAACAATGGAAATGCAATGTTGAACCCGTCTATCTGGCAACCCACCTATTCGGGAACCTGTGATCCAAAAATTTTGTTCAGTATGAAATGGGGAAGCGGTCGGTCACGTTGGCGATATAAAAGTAAGTGGAAATCTGAAAACATGAATCCGCCAACTTCCGAAAAAAGGAGTAAGTAACCAGAAATGGAAAGCACATGGAAAAAAAGAGGGGATGACAACTTTAGGAAGCGGGAATTGGTGTAATAAATCCCCATTGATGGTCTTAACAATAACTATGAAGTGCATTAAACATGTGAACAGGTTCTTCAATCAAGAAATAGATACAACGAGCCATACTTATAGTTTCCAGGATCTGTTTGTATAAGAGAAGTGTCGAAAAGCTACAAGGAAATCAATTTTGGGATGTCCTCTTGTTGAATTGATATAACAACGACGAAATCGAATTTTAATTCCCTCTCGTTGATATGATAGTTCCATTGGACTTCTCATAGTATATATTCTTTTATTTCAAATTATTCCAGGAGATTAATTTTGCTAGGTTCATCAATCAAGGAAAAGTGCTAAAAATGAGATAAAGGGGAATTTGTTTGCTAATTTGTAGATCGCGAAATTCTGAGTGGTGTTTACAGGCAGCGGAATGATGGAAACACAATGTTGAACTTGCCTATCTGGGAACCCGCGATCCAAAAAGTTTGTTTAATATGAAACTGGGAAGCGAAGGGGATGGCAATTTTTGGAAGCGAGAATTGGTTTAAGAAATCCCCATTGATGGTTTTAACAACAATTATGAAGTGCATTAAACATGTGAACAAGTTCTTCGATCAAGGAATGGATACAATGAGCCATGCTTTAGTTTCCAGGATCTACTTGTATAAGAGAAGCTTTGAAAAGCTACAAGAAAATCAATTTTGGGATGTCTAAGTAAAGTTATTGTACTATCATCTTCACCGCAAGTATAACAACGATGAATATGAATTTTAATGGGCTTTTGTTGATATGAAAGCTCCATTGAACTTCTCAAAGTATATATTCTTTTATTTCACATTATTCTAGGAGATTAATTTTGCTAAGTTCATCAATCAAGGAAAAGTGCTAAAACGAGCCACATACTAAATTTGCATCACAGAGCTTATATTAAAGGGGGGAAAATGTCCTCTATAGTCTGTAATATAATAGAAAAATTGCAAATATCCCGAATGTATTATTAATTTTTCAGAACAAAGCATACAACCAAGAACCAAGTAAACACCAAACATGCCTGAAGCAAGACCCCACAAGGTTCTATAGAGAAGCACACATCGACCTTTGCATCAAACAATTTGATATATATAAAAAATATGTCGTGGCATTGGTTTTGTCTTACATTTGGTACACATTCTCACGAGAAAATAACTGGGGCCATGGGATATGAACAAAATTCTGCCAAACACAAGATAACACAAAATCAACAAAACACAAGATAGCACAAAACCAACGGAGCTTCGCCACTGCACACTAGCTATAACCAGATCTCAAAATGGGGAACAAGAAAGTTTTCGATTAATATTTTACCATTGAGAAATATTGCTATGGAAATTTTATTCTGATAGTTCCATGGTCTATCACTACCAGTTTTAACAATGCCAAATTTCCAATATTATTGGAAATTCCTGATGATTCTGCCCAGATGAGAAAGCTATTTTGATGGTTCAAAGGATGGGCCCGAGTTATTTACAGTTGGATACTTTTTATGGGGTTTTCTCTCATTCTCCCCATTTCTGGACTGAGCAATCTTATGCGCGTGAAATCTTTATATCGAGATCTGAAAATCTCAACTTGATGTTTCAATCCATGCTGAGTCGTTTTTTTTTTCAAATAGAGCATCGAGAAAATCTTGTCATCTCTATATAGTGGTCACCCAAAAAACGTACAGGATCCTCCATCAAAGCCACATCCAACTACTTTTTTTATTTTTATTTTCACACCGAAACAAATATGAAAAGTTCTTACTGACAGATGCAAAAAAACATCAAAATAACAACATTAATTTCATTTGTAATTAGATTCTCAAGTACTCGAGTCCAACAAAAATTCATTTGGGTGTTGAAGAAATATTACAGAGACACGAGATATTTTTGTTTCCTTCCAAATCTTGATATGATTTTTTATTTTATTTTCTAGCCGATGTGCAATATTGCATTGTCCTCATTTAAGGTAAATTTTCTATGTATCCGAAAGTCGTGCAGCATATAGACACTGCTTGGATTTTTCTGTACATATGATTCATATGACAATTCTGCTAACCCGGGAAGAACATATTGTAATATAGGCTTTCTAATTGTACACTGCATGGTTGTGTTGCCCATGGTTCAGATGGCAGTATTGAGGCAATTTACATATATGTATGGACTTTTTCACTGCATCGCGAAAATCAATCATATCATCACTTATCAAAGTAGAAGCAGAAGGAGGAGAGTTGCATTTCGCACATATAGGCTCAAAGGGGGTTGAGTACGCATTCGCTGCAACAAAAACACCTTCAACCTGGAAACATGAGCATAGCAATTAATATATTGAAAAATATAATATACAAATGCACCCCCCACAAAAAAAAAAAAAAACCCAGAAATTTGGTGAAGGCTATTTGTATGAGAAAAGTGAGGATGAATCTGTAGATGTATATGCACAATAGTTGTAGAGCTAGATATTTTCTTCAGATCCTTTACTATGTCTTCTCGCAATTCTGTTACAAACGTTGCTTGGGTTGTGTGAAATATCCTTTCTCTAACATCTCTTTTCTTTGTTATATTTTTTAAGAGAATAAGTGGAAATTGCCTTTTATGCAATTGTTGTTCCATTGAGAAAAAAAAATTGAATAGGTATCAAACAATTGCAGTTGCAAAATGGAACAGTGCAATATTTGTGCAACTTAACCGAGTTACACGGACATGCGAAAGTAAAGGACAAAACTGGATATGGAGAACAGTATCATTGCCTTGTCGTTGTCTGACTATCCATCTTTTATATGGAGAATGTGTTGTGAGACAATTTTTCTCGCCGGTGTGACAGCTACGCCAATGGTTCTGATTGGGTAAATGTCTTTGTTCTATGCAAGTTGGCTGATAGTTGCATCCAGGACGAAACAATATTCTGAACAAATAGAGGGATTTTTTTCCACAATACTTGTTTCATTCAGAGAAATAATCCGATCACAATCACCACGGTCATATACTGTTTTGGGCAATATATTAAAATTTGTAATGGATATCCCATTACCTGACAATATCTTTTATGAATTTTTCTGGACAAGTTGTATAAGAATAGTCAGTGTGACTTTCATCATGGCCTCCTTGTCTGTCATGTCAGCACACATAATGGATCTACTTTTGTTTTCCTTGTCTAAGTAGGTGCTAGAGACAACCATTATGTCCCCGATGAACACTTGTCCAGTTCGATGGTTGTTCAAGCCCTCTATTGATAGTATTTTGGGTGTTACAAGTTTAGACCTGGTGACAATTTTTGAATAGGAAAAGTAAAGTGAATGGTAGTGTGCATTTTTTGTATTTAATTTCTATTTTTCCTGGCATAAATTTAAAAGTAGATGCACAGCTTGGATGAACTATGGAACCAGGGTTTTGCAACCATACATCTTAGTCTGCAGAACCTGCGCTATGTTTGGCGTCTCACTTGTACTTGTTGATACTTCTTTTGAACTGCAAAGTATGTATTGAAGATGACATCAACATATTCACCATGCCATAGATGAATAAATAGCTGAGGATATTTGTTCTATAAACATACTAGGAACATAATGTATGCATATTTACCTTTGGCCTTGTCGATCTGTTGATGTCTGGGATGACTAACTGCTCATGGCCATGTCAATAGTCCAACTTTTTCTGATGCAAGCATGTGTAGATGAACATTAGAAGGATTAAACAAGCATATGCATTGTATATTGTCTATAATTGTTAATTTGACATGCAAGGTGGAAAAAGATGGAATGCGAAATAAGGTGTCAAGGGATACTCAAGAAACATGAGGACTCGAGGATCTAATTGTATGCCTTCGATTTTTTGACTAAAAAAATGTGTAACAGTAAATAGGGCATGATGGCGGAGCACGACGGCCAATCTGTATATCGCGGAACCTCGGAAGCTAGAGGCACAATCTTGAACCTTCTAGCCCAGGACCCGCAATCGACAAAGTGGGTAACTATGGAATAAGGTAGAAGCGTGAACATAAATGTGAATCTGTGAGCCCACCAACCCGCACACCAAGGCATTTTCGGAAAGACGACTAAGCAGAGCAATTACAAAGAAAAAGGGATAATAGAAAATGGAAAAAGTAGAAATGGGGAGGGAACAAAGGCTCATTGTTGCCAAATCATGGTTTTCTATTCCAATATTATATTCCCCCACCCACTTTGTATATTTAATTTACTAGCACATTTGGTATACCTTTTCGAAGATTTCACCATAGACCCCTCTGTTGTTGCATTGTTGCATACAAGAATTCATATTCTTGTTCAACTAATATGTTTCTTCCAAGGTAGCAACGTCGAATATACAATGGACATGAAGACAAGTTAGTATGAAGAAAGACATGTAAAAGAAAGAAATATAGTTCTATTTATTTCATTGTAACAACAAAGAGAATATGATTCACATGAGAATAAGAAGAAAGATATGTAGTATATACATACAACAAAGAATATGAAAAGCAATAGAACAAGTAGAATAAATACACAAATAATAAGAGTACAGGTATGCACCTATGTAACTCCTCACCTACATTCGCACCAAATATTCCATCGTCCTCTCCAGCCATTCTGTTTGTTTAAATGTAGGAATGCAAGAAAAATACAATGGACATGAAGGAAGTTAAGTTATTATCAATATCTACATACAATAAACTAGTTGAACACATATAAAGAAAACAAATGAAATACAAAACTATGGAATATGAAATAATAGTGCAAGCATGTACCTTTGTATCTCCTCTTCCACCGCTGTAGTCAAGACTCCGTCGTTTTCTCCAACTATTCTGTTTGTTTGAATGTGGGAACGCACAAAATACAATGAACATGAATAGAATTTGATATGCACCGGAGAACAAGTAATATGTACATACAGTAAATGAGAATCCACAAATAGAATAAAAGATAGTCAGAAATATGAACCTTTGTTTTTATCTATCCATGGTTGTAAATATATACAATTTTTCCCTAGCCAAAATATATTACAAGCCACAAAATATTAAGAAATTGCATGGCCATAGATAAATGATATTGGTTTTATGTGGCAAAGTATCCAGATATGCTTCCAGCCATGGAAATATAATTTTGCATTATCTTTGGTGTACATATCATATCTCAAGTACAAGACAAATTGTATCGTGGTCACACTAGTCAGTGTAGAGGATAAAGAACATGTATTGTGATATGGGGACATTCCACCAAATATGGTTAATATGTGTGGTTTGCACATGTTTTTTATAATAAACAAATAACGGACATTGCAATTGCACATGTAGTTGTCCAATTATTTCTTATGCCACTATTTTATAGCAGAACAGGCCCGCATGGAACAGGCGCGAGATATCAAATTTTCCAGACATGAAAAATAACACAATCGTAGGTCCACTCACGAGTGCAGGGCATGAACACCGTAAAGCACCTAAAAAAAAAAAAAACCTCTAACTGTCGGGGCAAGACCCCAGTGAGAAAGCACAAACAAGCCCAACTGCAGCACCAGATCCCCAAACTCATAAATTTGAGCCAAACAACAACAACTAGCAATTGATGAGCCAACAAACTGATAAACAAGCAACAACCACCAATCCAGTAAACACCATATGTATCTCCAACGATTACCAAATTGTAGCCAAAGCACAAAAGGAACCAAAAACATATGACGAGCATGCGAGTAGAAATAAACAAACATTCTTACTTGCAAACTACAAACACTGAACAACAAAGAAGGAACAGAAAATGAAATTATGGCATGTAAACTTACTCTGAAACGATGAAAGGCAGAAGCGCAGGTCAAATTGTGAACCAAACAACAATAAGAAGCAACTGACGAACCAACAAAGAAGAAGCACCCACCGAACCAGTAATAATGTATGTAGCTTCAACGATGAAAAAATTGCATTCTAAGCCTACAATAATTATGAAACATACAATGCCTATTCAAATGGTGGTGGACAACAATATTGTCCAAATTCACTACAACATTGTATGAAAAATGTCGAGGAAAAATGTACTCTGAGAAGACTATTTAGATAAACATTTAAGGCTGTCAGGCTATCTAAGGGCCTCGCGATATGCAAATATTTAAGTTGTCAGACCTGTTTCAGGACCTCGCACAATGTAAACATTTAAGATGTTAGGCCTATTCAAGAACCTCAAAAAAAGTGTCAATGATCTAAACTTTCGGTATGTAAACATTTCATAAAAAATAATAATAATAACAATATGTTTTTTTTATAATAAATAAATACAGAAACAATGCTTTTAGTTTTATACTTTGAACAATAGAAATTATGCAAAAATTTGTAGCCAAACAAATAAGTAATATAAAGTCAACGAATTATTGATCACTATAAACATTGGATATCTAAACATTTCAATATGAATAGTACAAATAAAAGAAAGTATCATACATGATAATACTTTGGATATGACAACATATAATTCATTAGGAATAATGAAGCTGGCAATAAGACCTCAAATCTATCATCCAATCACTTCATGACATATACGGGTTTTTATATTATATAAAAAATAATGATTTTAGTTCTGTAGGTCGAACATTAGAAAGTATGCAAAAAATTGTAGTCAAACAACAAACAAATGTAAAGTCAACGAATTATCGATTGCTATAGTCCCTGTACACCTTCGATAGGGGCTAATAAGCAATGTTTGATATTCTGGTATAAGTACTTTATTTAACATATTAAACAATTTTTTGATATAGATACTCTGTTTATTTAGCATAGTAAGCTATTTTTTAATATAAATAACTAAATAACTATGTTTATTTAGTATATTAAAGTAATTAATCTTATAGTATATATATTTTATTTGGAATAAAAAATTAAGTAATTTTAGAGTATAAGCGTTCTAATTAGCATAATCAAGTAAGAAATCTTCTTGTCTTTATTTATTTAGCATACTAGGCAATTTTTTGGGATAATTATTTTATTTATTTAGTAAAGTGTTATTAAACAATTTTCCTTAATCTGGTATAGAATGATTAAGTCGTGATATTAATTTTTCTTAAATGGCATACCATGGCATTAATGATTTTGAGTTAGATGAGATTGGAAGGTCAACACGATGTAGTTCTTATGCACTGCTAGAGGGGAGGACAGGTTGTTCTTTCCTTCTTGCTGGATTCCCTTCTCATTTATAGGACACAAGAAGCAGAATACATGGGAGCAGAAGACTCTGTTAATGATTCACAAGCAAGCCCCTAAGGAGCTTCTACATTTATTATCTCCTCTTAATCCAATCCAATCTCATATACAATATCTTTAGTATATATCTATATCTAGGAGAACCACTCGGTCTGAATGGCCTCTTCCAGAAAGGGCTTTGACGCTTGATTTCATCGCTACTTTATTGGTGGGAAACAATGCTTTGAAGGTCTCGGTCACATTTGGCGAGGGAGTTCGCAGCGAAGGTCGTGAAATTGTTGGAAATAGTAATTACAAGTCGGTGAGCTCACGTCTCCACTAATTTGTCAGTCAGTCGAATTGTCATTCCATTGTTTTGTCAGTTAGTTAGTCAGTCATCAGTCTGCAAATGCAAAGTCACATGTTTACTCAAACTTAGTCTTATTTAGTTGGCAAGCAAGAGAGTTATTAATGGAGCCGATCTTTATCTTTCTTGAGTCCAATTAAGTAGTTCAAGAGTCATTCAAATCTATTATGTCTTAAATGGTAAGTCGGTTAGCTTTTATAAGAAGTCTCACTCACAGTCTTATAAGCCCGAGTCTATAGTCAGTAAAAAATACATAGTAGATAAGTAGAAAGAACAAAGGTGCGAAGGAGAAGCAACAACAATAGCTGAGTAGTCAAAGACGTCTGAGAAAAATATCTGTGTTTGTAAAGTCAACAGAAGAAGTTGTTTGAGCCAAGGCTCATCATAGTATTGTACTATGTAACCACATGTAGCACATCAAGATTTAATATATACATCAAGTAGTTTGATTGTTGATCAGTTTATGTGTAATTTTGAGTTTTTTTTGTGTTTATGAATTTATGTGTTAAATATTAGCACATAGTAAAGAAATTGTTACTTTAAGTATTTTATCATAGCACACAAAAATTCAAGTAGGTTTCTCATTACGCAGTAAGTCTTGAGTGTTCAGTGACGAAATATTTTGTGGCACCCAACATTTGTCACTGCGCTGCGCACAATTTCCGTGTGCACTGTGGATCCTAGATTTGGTATCAAAGCAGGTTGATCATAGCAGGTTGATCAGAACAATTTCAAGAGAACTAGCTCTGTTGTAAGGTAAAATATGGCCTATACCTCAAATCTACAAGCTCCCACTTTTATAGGAAATAATTATGAGATGTGGTCATTGACCATGAAGGCATTGTTCTGAGGTCAATATGTATGGGAGATAGTCAAGAATGGCTATGTAGAACCAACAGATCAGACAACATATAATGCACTCACACAAGTTGAGAATGATGTCTTGAAATATCAAAGAAAGAAGGATGGAAATGGCATTGTTTTACATACATCAAGCCATGCGTGAGAGCATATTCCCAAGAGTTGCATCAACAAAGCAAGCCAATGAGGCATGAGATATACTAAAAACCTCTTATCAAGGTATGGACAAAGTCAAGACTTTTAAACTACAAATTCTTAGAAGAGATTTAGAAACTTTGTTAATGAAAGACACAGATTCAGTAGATTTAATTTATACCCATGTTTTTGGCCTAATAAATCAGATTAAGTCTCACAGTGAAACCATAGAAGATAGAAAGTTGTTGAGAAGGTACTTATGAGTCTTCCTCATAAATTTGATACCTTAGTTGTGACTCTGGAAGAGAGAAAAGACCGTAGTCAGTTTAGTTTAGATGAACTACAATCTTCCCTCATTAATCATGAACACATATTGAATAGGTCAAATATGTCATTGGAGAATGCATTTTCCACACAGTTATCTATAAGTCGTGGAAGAGGAAGGGGGAGAGATAACTCTAGAGATAGAGGAAGAAATTATTTCATAGGTGGATGCAGTAGAAATCCTAGAAATACTAGTGAAAGAGGTCAAAATCCAAATACCAGTTACTCAAGTGGTTAGAGAACTAACAAATCAAAGATTTAGTGCCATTACTATAAGAAGTATGGACATTATGCATATGAGTGCAGGAAGATACATTATAATCAGAACAAGCAAATTCAAGATCAGTCAAACAACACAAATAACTAAACCAGTCCTATGTTTATGGCACGCGCTGAGGTAATGCCTATAATTTCTCCATTTGAATGCAATGTTGCTTAAGCAAGTCCATGTGACATATGGTATTTGGATTTAGGTTGCAGTAACCACATGATAGGAAACTTAGAGTTGTTTTCTAGTTTGGATAAGTCAGTCCAAACCAAGGTTACACTTGGAACAGATATCCAAGTCACTGTCTTCGGCAAAGGAAATATAAACATTTTAACTAAGAAAGGAGAACAAAAAGTTATATGTGATGTATATTATGTTTATGGTCTGAAGCATAATCTGATGAGCACAACACAACTGTTACAGAAAGGATACATAATCTACATGGAAGATAATCACTGTATGATTATGGATAGATGCCCAAGCAATCAACTTATTGCAAGAATTCAAATGACAAGTAACAGAATGTTCCCATTGACATTGAAATCATCCAATAAGAAGAATACAACGGTAATTGTTGGTAAAGAAAAATATGTGCAATTAGACACTGCAATTACAACAAAAAATGTGTGTAGTTTCAATGAAGAAAATAGTGAGCACAGTGTAACCAAGAAATGAGAAAATGGCGCAAAAATGAAGGCAACATTCCAATCTGAAGTACATGAAGATTCCTAGTTATGGAATTTCATATTTGGACATTTAAACTTTGGAGGTTTGAAGCTGCTACACACAAAGGATATGGTAAAAGGTTTATCATTGATTGAAAAAATAGAAAGGATATGTGAAGGTTGCATATTTGGCAAGCAACAGAGAGAATCATTTCCAGTTGGCAAGTCTTACAGAGTAAAAGCTCCACTGGAAATTTTACATTCAGACATTTGTGGACCAATGCAAACTCCATCTATAGGAGGCAGTACTTATTTTCTGACATTCATTGATGATTTCTCAAGAAAGACATGGATTGATTTCTTAAAGCATAAATCTGACGCATTGAGTTGTTTTCAGCAGTCTAAATCACTTGTGGAGAAGCATAATGGTTATTACATCAAGTGTCTAAGAACTACTAGAGGAGGAGAATACATATCAAGATAATTTCAGAAATTTTGTAAAGATCATGGCATATATAAGGAATTCATCATGCGATATACACCACAACAAAATAGTGTTGTAGAGAGAGAACAAAACCATCATAGAGATGGCGCGAAATATGTTGGTAGCCAAACATTTTTCAAATAAGTATTGGGCCGAGGCAGTAACAACTGCAGTATACATCATGAACATATGTACAACAAAGAGTGTGAAGAATAGATTTCATCAAGAAGCATGGATAGGATTAAAGCATAATGTGGCGCACTTAAAAGTTTTTGGTTGTGTCGCATACGCACATGTTCCAGATGAGATGAGAAAGAAGTTGGACAACAAATGACAGAAATGTATATTTGTTGGGTATTCTGAAGAAACAAAAGGATATAAGTTGTATGATCCTATTGCAAGAAAAGTCATAATCAGTCGTGATGCTCAGTTCGTGGAGAATAAAGCATGGGATGGGAGCATAGAAAAAACCAATTAGAATTATTGATGCAATGGAGCATGATGACACAAAAGATGAAGTGGTTTAAGAACCAACCACATGACAGTGCACAATCCCTTATATATCTAGCATTGAGACGCAAATCCTAGTGCATAATACTCTAGTAAGATCAGTAGGTGTGCAATCTACACCTAGAGCTCAACAAACTCTAGAAAATAGTCTAAGTAGTTCTACATCTCCAAATCCAACATTAGCAAGTCTGTTACCAAGAAAGACAAGAAGCCTACATGACATCTATAATGAGGATGCAACAAATTCATTTTCAGTTTTTCTTTGTTTTCACAAATAGATGATCCATTAACTTTTGAAGAAGCAAACAAATATGATGTATGGGCACAAGCCATGGATGAAGAAATCATATGCTTAGAGAACAATCAGACATGGAAATTGGTAGAGGTACCTAAAGACAAGGATGTGATAAGTGTCAAATGGATTTATAAGACCAAACAAGATGTAGAAGGAAATGTGAAGAAGCACAAGGCAAGGTTAGCAAGAGGTTTTACAGAGCAAACTAGAATTGATTTCAATGAAACATTTTCACTAGTTGCGCGCATGGACACAATCATGACTGTGTACTTATCCATTGTCGTGCAGTACAAGTGGCCAGTTTATCAAATGGATGTAAAGTCAACATTTTTGAATGGAAATTTAGAAGAAGAAGTGTATGTGGAACAACCATAAGGCTACGAGGTTCCAGGACAAGAAGACAAAGTGTACATATTGAAAAGACACTGTATGGATTAAAGCAATCTCCCAGAGCTTGGTACAGTCGGATAGATTCCTACCTCACAAAGAATGGATTTCAAAGAAGTGAAAGTGAGCCAACACTGTACATCAAAGCAAATAAACAAGGTAACATGTTAATTGTTTTCTTATACGTAGATGATTTAATATTTACAGGTGATTTTGGCATAGAAGAATTTAAGTCATTCATGAAGGATGAATTTGAAATGACTAATTTGGGGCTTATGAGATATTTTTGGGGAATAGAAGTTCACCAATCCAAAACTGGTATATTTATCTCACAATATAAGCATGCGCATGAAATCTTGAAAATATTCAATATGATGAATTCAAAGACAATCCCAACACCTGCCATAACATGATTGAAATTAAGCAAGGAAAATGAAGGGTCCAAGGTAGATCCCACACTGTTTAAAAGACCGATAGGCAGTCTTATGTATCTAACAACAACAAGACCTGATATTATGTATGGAGTAAGCCTAATTTCAAGGTTCATTGAAAATCCAAAAGAATCACATTGGAAGGAAGGAAAGAGAACTATGAGATAGGTGAATGGAACAATAGATTTTGGCATTAGATATTCTACTTTAGAATATTTTACACTGATTGAATACATTAACAGTGATTGCGGAGGCAACATAGATGACATGAAAAGTACCTATGTGTACACATTTCATTTTGGAACATGTATGGTATCATGGGAATCTAAGAAGCAACCCATTATGACTCTTTCTTCAACAGAAGCAGAGTACATCCCATCTACAAGCTTGTCAAGTAGTTTGGATGAGATGAATGTTAAAAGATTTGTTGCAGGAACAAAAGGAACCAACAACAATATTTTGTGACAACAATTCAACCATTATGTTATCAAAGAATCACGTGTTTCACAAGAAAACCAAGCACATTGATATAATGTATCATTTTATCAGAGAATTGTTGAATAACAAAGAGATCTCTTTAGAGTTTTGCAGGTCAAAAGAACAAGTCACATATATTTTTACAAAGGCTTTAACAAGAGATGCATTTCAACATTTGTGCAGTAGTTTGGGAGTCTACGCAGTAACAAATGAGTGACAATAAAATGTAAACTCAATTTTTGATGTAAATTTTTTTGTTTTTGTAATCCCACCTACTTGTAATTAAGGGTGAGTGTTGGAAATAGTAATTACAAGTCTGTGAGCTCACATCTCCACTGATTTGTCAGTCTGTCATTTTGTTAGTTAGTTAGTCAGTTGTGAGTCTGCAAATGTAAAGTCACATGTTTACTCAAACTTAGTCTTAGTCAGTCGGCAAGCAGGGGAGTTATTAATGGAGCCAATCTTTATCTTTATCGAGTCTAGTTAAGTAGTTGAAGAGTAAATCGAATTTATTATGTCTCAAATGGTAAGTCGGTTAGCTTCTATAAAAAGTCTCAGTCACACTCTTTATAAGTCCGAGTCTATAGTCAGTAAAAAATACACAGCAGAGAAGTTGAATGAACAAAGGTGCAAAGGAGAATCAACAACAACAATGGAGGAGTCGAAGAAGTCTGAACACAAGCTTTGTGTCTATGAATTTAGCAGAAGAAGTTGTTTGAGCCAAGGCTCATCACAATATTGTATTGTGTCACTGTGCACAACGCGTTGAGATTTAATATATACATCAAGTAGTTTGGTTGTTTTTGAGTTTATGTGTAATTTTGAGTCTATGATGTGTTAAAGATTAGTATATAGTGAAGAAATTGTTACTTCAAGTATTTTATCAAGGTGTTGGTTATACTTTCTACCTTTTGGGTTTTTTAAATTTGGACAAAAACGCTATGTTGTTTAAATTGCATTTTTGAATGCATAAATGGATTCAGCTTGCTGAAAAACCCATGGGGCTCTCTGATTATACAAACTTAGTCAGTCAAATCTACAGATCCAATCATTCATCACCGGATTTGAAGTAAAATCAAACCAAAAAAATTGTTGAAAAACCTCCAAAAGATAAAACATTTAGACTACTGCTTTTATCACAGTTCACAGAAATTCAAGTAGGTTTCCCATTGCCACAGTTCACAGAAATTCAAATAGGTTTCCCATCGCGTGGTAAGTCTTGCGACGGAGTTTTTTTTTGGCACTCAGTGTTTGTCAGTAGGTTTCCCATTGCGTGGTAAGTCTTGTGACAGTTTTTTTTGTGGCACTCAGTATTTGTCACTGCCCTGCGCGCTGTGGATCCTAGAGAAATATGGACATGACGAGGATGGGCCCGGGCCCGGGCCCCACCTTGGTTTTCTTACCTGAATTCTTTTCTATATTAAACGAGCTCACAAATATCTCAGGTCTCAGTTTTTTTGGATTGGAGATTTTGACGTTTGTCTGAAGCGATGCAGACAGTTTCTTTGTCTGTTTTTCATTCTCCTACTCCATTCTGTTGCCATGGCTACCACGCCCAGGAAGCCGGCGAGTGTGCACTGTGTTTTACACTAATACACATTAGGCTCCACCATGGTTTCTTCCCTGAATTTTTGTTTCTGTATTAAATGAGCTGACAAATATCTCCGGCCTCAGTTTTACTTGGTTGGAGATTTTGACGTTTGTCCGAAGCAATGCAGACAGTTTCTGGGTCTGTTTTTCCATCATTTTTATGATAGGGAATGGATCTCTTCCTGCCCAGAATGTGCTTCCTGTGCCTCCTGATATACTTGCTAATTTGAAGTTTATTCGTACTCTTTCTTTAGGACAAAGGCTGGAGATCAATCCATAACCTATAAAACATAGATGCATACAGTCTTTTCGTTCATAAAGTGATCCTTTTTCTATGTTGTCTTAGTGTGATTTTTATGTATTTTATTAATAACCAAAGCTACATTTTTCTTCATTCAGTGCATACGATTGAGATCTGTTCAATGACCATCATTATCATTTTGTGGTTCCTTAATAACCAGCAATACCATTATGTTATACCATCATGTCAATGGTGATGGTGTTCCTTAATAACCAGTAATACTATTATGTTAATGGTGAATTTAGAGTTATACTACACTACATCATATATTCTAAATCATAAAAATATATTGGAAAAATGTTGCTGTAATAAAATGTAGCTTTAAAAATTCAACTGTATTTTTTCAAATTTTAATGTGTTATGACATTGCTCTGCAATCAATATTCAATCACAATGACAAAGCACAGGAAGCCCTAAAAAAAATTCCACGCTCAATATGAGAAGAACAGTTGTTCGACAGAGATTAAGCTGCCATAGAACAGTTGTTTTACCAAATTTTAAATGGAAAAAACAGCAGGAAAAAGATAAAATTTATAAAACATTAAAATTTACGTTTGTTAATTGTGTCTTCGAACTACAAATTAGACTTCATTTGGATGTGTTGATTTCATCGATTTTTATATCACAGACTTCAAATTAATAGACAGAGATACAACTATCAGCTATAATTATTGCTCAACAGAAAATATAAAACTCTGATGTAATATATTCATCAGTGGTCTATGATTTACATCCAAATCCAACGAGGTAATTGCTAAAGTACCGAAAAGAACAGACGAGTTGTTGTGCTAACAGAGTAAGATCCATCTGTGAAGAAACAGTGCATAAATCCATGGCTTCGGAGTGACTGCAATACATATAATTTTTACCTGAACACACATACAATAGATGGAGATGCAATATATATCATTTTACAGATGACTACAGATAGCTCGTTATTTCACATTAGCAGATTGAGTGGGCGGTCTATTACCCGGTGCCACCATAACTGGCCATAAGATTATACCATGGAACAGTAGAACTGTGAACGTTTTCATAATAATTGTCATGAGTACTAAGGGAATCAGATGCTCCCCGCATTGTTGAATCAATCCTCTGCACGAACATTGAGCAGAGAGTGCGAGCTAAAGCAGAGAGTTGCTGAAGCATCAAGGGTATGTTCCTGCTTGAGGGAACGGATAACACCAACGAGTAGAGGAGGTCCAAGACGCGCAACATATTACAAAGAATATATTACAGTCCTTCAACTGTGTATGTATTCAGCAGGAGAAAAGAAATACCAGATCAGCGCCTTTACTCAAAGCTGAACTGCTGAAGTGGAAATGGATGACAAAAAGACACGGGGCAATCGGAAATGGTGCACCCACTCCTTTTCCCACAGTGTGCAGCAACAATCAATGGAGTCGATATTCCGTCACCTGAAACTCCTAATCGATCCCACCGATAATTCGCTTTTCTTCCTCGGCACTCTCACTGCCCTTCTTCTGCATCAAGGTCCGGTTCTGATTTATTATGGGGTGGGCTAAGTTAGAGTAATTTTTTGGAGTTATTTTTTTTTTTTTTAGGTTTTTTGGCAGCTCGTTTTTAAATTTTGACCTAATTCAAAATTTTAATAAATTTTTAAAATATTTATATTAATTTAAAATGGAACAAAACTCTTCTTAAATACATAAAAATTTGATCTATACTAAATTCAAACAATTCAAAATTTTAATAAATTTTTAAAATATCTATATTAATTTAAAATGGAACAAAACTCCTCTAAAATACATAAATTTTTTATCTATACTAAATTCAAACTATCCCATTTTTTACCTGATAAAAAACGAAACTAACTAAAAGACTCGAAGAGAATATTACTCCCGAGTTAACCTACTCTCCATTATTATTACGATAAAACAATAGCAACCCACACCAGTACCCATTGGGATTTAACAACGGCATTTGATGGGCCGAATAAGTATAAGTTGGATTTACAATCAATTTATGGGCCCCCTTCTTATCTTTTCTTTGTCATAGATAATCTTGGCGGTGGATTTGATTCCACATGAACTCCACGTGAACAGATACTCTACCATATATTTTAATAATTACACGTACATCATGCAAAATGATAACTCCAACCCTGTTACATGACACCTAGTTATGTACGACACGCCTTTTCGGGGTGGCACGTTTTCTTTGCTTCTAGTTCAAGTCCATCATCATTCCCATAAAACAATTCCCACGGCCCCACATCTAGGAGTTCTTTGGGATCTAAAGATACCCTACCATTATTAAAAGTATTAAAAAATTAAAACCATATAATTCTATATACCATTTCGCTTGGAATATAGGAATATTCTATTGAAATAAATGAGTATTCTTTATTTTTAATAATTTTCATTTAAATTGGGTTATCTAGTTGTGTTGGTAAAATTGTAATTTTTCATTATTTAAATTGTAATTTTAATTTATAAATGAATTCAACATTGTGAAAATATAAATTACAATTCCATCCATTGTTTTAAATAAAATATTATTTCATATATATATTGATAAAAATGATAAGAAATCTACTCTTTTCTATTTTAATCTATGTGCAAACGAATAACTAACAAAAGAAAGATAGTAAAAAATCCATTCATTTCATTTAAGGGATATTTCCGTTCATTCCCTTTAAGGTATGTTTCTATGGGAGAGGCATCTCACCAACTAAAAGCAAATGGAAACTTGGTTTGTGTGGAGCACATATAAGATGTGTTTTGAATTCATTAAATTAAATATAACAAAATTTCTTGTATGGAGCATTTTAGTCATGAGATTAGCTTAGATGGAAATAGAACTTTATGGTGAAATTTCTATGCAATAAGTGGCCAAACTCAAGCCAGTTTTTGATAGAAAAAAAATCACATAAATACAAAGTGGTTGACATTAATTATAAAATTCATCTAGTGAGCTTAATATTTTTGATAGAAAAAAAATTACATAAATACAAAGTGGTTGACATTAATTATAAAATTCATCTATTGAGCTTAACATATTATTTGGCTTCTTGAAAAAGCACTCTCAGAAACCCTTAACCATATTGTTGAATTTTTAACAACCTCATAATATGCTATGTTAAACCATGATCTAAACATATAGGTAACATACAAATTACCCCTTAGCTTATTGCACCCAAAGTGAAGTTAAAATAAACATATGTTTTTAGGATTGAGAAAATGGTTGTACAAAGTGTCCTCTCCCCAAGTTTGTCTTGATTTTCTTGGCAACAAAGTATGAAAAACCCATGGTTATGTCGAATTGTCTCACAACTAGTCCACTCAGATTTGGCCCTTTGATAAACCTCATTAGAGTGAACACGCTACCATAACAGTAGATACAAACTTGTGAGAATAAAAAAATGAATATAGAGGGTGAACTACCCCCTAACAGTTAAGGTAGGGCATAAATTAATATATAGGGGCAACAAAATAACTAACATTCATGGTCAATTGACACATAGTTAAGAAAAATATATCAAACAATGGACAAACCACAAAGAACAATGATCTACATTTGGTATATGTAGCCTTAGCTTCAACATAGTACCAAGGATGAATTCACCCACATAGTTAACCCAAATTTGATATGTAGGATGAAGTGCAAAATGTAATAATAATGGTTGATCAACGTACTATTGTGAGAAATTTAGGAAACATGAAGATATCACAAATACATACATTGTTGAAGTTAGTCTCCACATAATATGGGTAATTTGCATATAAATAGTCCTAACCTTGGGGTATATTAATTTGCACACAGGATTAAAACAAATTCCAAGTGAATCAATGACATGAAACCTATATTTGAGATTTGAAGATCACACAAATTGTAGAGAAAAACAACAACATAGCAAGGTACTCCAAAAACTTATATATGTTCAATGCTCGTTATCTCAAGACAAGGGTCTTCAAAATGTCATTCAACAATTTCTCAACACGTCACCAATTTATGATTTTCTAATGGCTAGAAAACCTAGCAATTATCTCACATGTGATCGAATAGAAACAAGCACCCCAAATACAAATATTAGTGATAGTAATTGATATTCCCAATAGCAAGAGTAGAATTTTCAAGTGTTGTAACAATTTCAAACCATTGGTTTGGTCATGAAATACCCTTTTCTTTCATGTTGATCACCTTTTTATCTCTAATTGGACTTAAAGTTTGGCATAATTCTTGATCTTGTCTTTCCACAATATTTTGAATGCAAACAACAACACAAGAAAATTTCACAAAAGAGTAGTTGTAACCTCCTTGTTTTTAATCCTCAGTTTAGCGATGCATAATGTAAATATGATTTATGGTTGTGGGATCGATGATGTAATATGTAAACATTGTAGATCAAAAATAATAAAATACATGTATCGTCGACTGTAGATGGACACATGCGGAGTAATGGAGGCTAAGTTTTCACAAGAGATGGGAAGGTCTAAGAGGGGTTCCAAGGGGGAATTACCTATGTCTATTAATCTCAACCCACTTTTTAAAATTACCATTGTGTATAAACCTTCCAATTTCCTCTTGAATGTATTGAAGCCCCAATCATTAAACACATATAAGATGGTGGGTGTGAACAGTCACTTCACATAGTTAATAAGAGCATGGGGACTGAGTACAATTAACCTTGGGAATTGGGAGAGTCAACATGCATGGGAGAAAAAGAAATTCATATGGGAAAACAAAACAATTTTTATAGTTAGAAAATTTGTATGGGAAAATAGAGTAGTTTTTACATGCATTTTTTGGAACAACAAGAAAGAACAGAGTGTTGGAGCTTCTAGAGAACCATACTGGACATGTGTGGCAACTAGTTGGAGATGCAAATTCATGAAGAAGAACATTGTTAGGTCTGTAGAGTGAGATTTCGTGGATTGGGAAGAGAGCTCATGGATTGAGATAATTGTAGGAAGAATTAGTTGGTTGTAGGTTGTATTGGGATATGAGTAGTGTAACATCCCCATTTTTAATCCCTTGTTTAACAATGTATAATGTAAATATGATATATGGTCATGGGTCTATTTAATCTGTAAACATTGTATATCGTAATAATAAAATAAATGTATCGTTGGATACAAGCGGACACAGACACAGTAATGGGGGCTAAGTTTCCACAAGAGAAGGGGAATGTCTAAGAGAGTGGTCCAAGGGGGAATTACTCATGTCTATTAATCTCAACCCACTTTATGAAATTATAATTGTATATTAAACATTATAATTTCCTCTTCAATGTATCATAGCCCTAATAATTAAACACATGTAAGAGTGCGAGTGTGA
>ML779017.1:804193-814629 GCA_009831015.1 Picea engelmannii | reverse complement strand
TTTTAACTGAATGTATTTTTCGTGTCCCACGTATTGTACTAGCGTAATATTGGATTGATATATTTACATCTTGGATTTCAACATACCAAAAAAACCCGCACAAGACAAGAACTTGTTAACTTGAAATCTATCAAGAAAATGATTGAAGATTGAATATAAATTTGAACACGTTCAAATAAAAATATCCTGTGTACATGTGTAACATGTATATATAGACACACCTGCGCATATCCCTTGACGGATTATATTCATGGCTTAGTGCCATTTTTCACCATTCAACAACTTGTTCAACAGATTCAAATCGATCGACATGAGGGTTCATGATACCTTCGAAGTGCTCGTTTTACACATGCCCCTGCACCATCGTGCTCTCCTTTTCCATGACCAGTCTCAAAAAAATTCCAGTAATGTGTAATGTTTGATTTTTTATGAAGACGACATAACCGATAGAATGATCGTGAAGATTTGAACTGACCCAAAAACTCATCTGACCATATCCAATGTCGATCGAATCCGATTTCACGTTCTTTCAATGAATCATAAAATTTATCAAAACAATGTTGTACATAATGTGTGTCGTGTGCTCGATCATCACTTATATAAAAGTGATATTCTTTATTAACATGTCGATTGCCATTGGTATTTCTATGTTATCGAAACTCCATTGAGCATGTCTATATAGAACGTGGAAAAATATCGTGACTTGATCAGAATGATAATATTCACTATGTATTCCTTTTTGTGCAGCGAATGTGTAATTCTTTGCAAAATCAAGTATAGACAAAATTGTCCCTGGTGGAAACACTTCACGGGATTGTTTGAATTGTAGGTCTTTCCATCGAGCTTTATGTGAATGCTTGGTGTATTTATAAATTTCTTCCTCAAACTTCTTCAAAAAATATATCACACAGATTTTATCTACTCTCAAATCAATCCTTTTGGAAATAACATTTGAAGAATGTGGAGCCGTGCTGATGATATATTCATATCTCTTCCAATTGATTGTTATATTAGAAAATGATTGATCATTCACATCAATATGATACTTTGAGTGAAAGAAACTTAGATTTTCACAACGATCACATTTCTTTCCACCCACACATTTGTTTTTGTAAAATAAATCATCACCTTCTCTTTCACATAGAATTTCAGATATAAAAACATGGAATGTGGAAGGAGGAGGTGAACTTGGCCATAAATATTTACCAAAATAAAAAAAAAGTGTCGTAATACAACTCAAATTCCACATGATAACGACAACAACAAGTGTCACGAATAATGATGGGTCTAACAAACCATGGTTTTTGCTGCACAAATGTATTGATGGAAATTTTAACTTCTGTGTGCTCTTCTTTGAACTTATTGAGCAATTCTATTTGTGTCATTGGCAATATATTTTTTGGATGTTCTTCATATTGTTTTCATTCTATTATTCAGTGAAACACATCCCTTGTATGTGGTGAAACACGAGATTCTTCCAACCAAGAATTACAGGCCAATTCTTTAACATTTTCTGCAAGTATATCTTTGCAGGGTTCTCTAGAAATCACTGTCCAACAAGCCAGTTCATCATTTGCATCTATTTTTAATAGATATTTTCTATGTTTGTGCAATGTTTTTCTTGACGTTCCCATTGTTTATTCCATGTGTCCTGTCAAACGATCTTTTATATTTCTAGATGAAACAACTATTGTTTGTATCGCTCTACGTGCAACACTGACATCTTTTTTTCGAGATTTTCTAAAATCTTTTAATACACTAGTTATATTTTCAAAGATAT
The DNA here is from genome assembly GCA_009831015.1 of Picea engelmannii. NCBI lineage: Eukaryota > Viridiplantae > Streptophyta > Pinopsida > Pinales > Pinaceae > Picea > Picea engelmannii. The sequence continues at coordinate 812,849 of ML779017.1, read as the reverse complement.
TTTATTTCACCTTTGTATCTTTTGTCGACTTTTGAATACCCAATAATGATGTATCTTCTTTTAACTTTCTTGACTTTATTAGACAGAGTAAAAGTTGATCTTGTACTGTTACTGATTCATCTTTGAAAAAAGTATTATACATATTGTTAGTTCAATATCTTATATAATGCTTATCTTTTTTCTTCCCAAATTTGTCAGTATCAACATTTTATAATATTTCATCATCAAAGTTGATAGATTCTCCTGCATATTTCAATTTAAAGTTTATATTAAAAAATAAAACCCAAACATAAATTCACTAAACTATATATACAAGTGTTCATCTTGTATTATCTAAATTTATGTACATACCTATAGGTGATTCGTCTTTTGCTTCAATTTCAATTTCAGCATCTTCTTTGACATTATGAGACAAATCTATTTATATTTTTTGAAAAACATCAAATTGTAATTACAATCAATTTTATCAAAAAATATTTTAAATTTGAATTCTATACTTTTAATATATACAATATGTACATGCATACCTGGTTGGACGTCTTGTTGAAAATCTTTATTTACATTATCATCGTTTCTTTCTTCAATATTTTCACATTCTCATTTCTTTCTCTAATAATGCTATTAACTTTGTTCGTTATGGAGAGTATCATCTCGAGTGCGATAAAATTTTCTCTTGCACAAACTTTTGTTTCCCATGACTTTTATAGTTATCTGTAAAATATATGTTCAACAAAGACTTCACCTTGAAAACATTCTCAACATTTATCTTTCAACATATAAATTGTTAATCCAATAAAAACTTGAACACACATCAATTACCTTATTCAACAAAAACCAAAAAGATGATTCGAAACTTTGTTTAGGTGCTCTTGAAAACCATCAAACAAGAGATGAATTGTGTTAAATGTGTTCGGTCGAAAGCGTATTTATATGATTTGGCACAAAATGAAACGATACGATGTGTCTTTTCTTTTTTTCTGACCGACGGAATTCGTTCAACCAACTTTCAGTCAAAAAAATGTTTTTCCGGCCGAAAACCTTGGAAACCTTTTAGTTTTGACGGTTTCCGTTAGAATTTAGTCTTTTGGCCGAAAAAATATTGTTTCGGTCGAAAGATTCTTTCGGCCAAGAACGAAAAATTAGGACTGTAAACAGAAACCAGAGAATTTCCCCAAGCTTACCTGAACTTTGGAGGTTGCGGAATCCTGCAAATATTTAGAATTTTGTTTCACAAATGACACCAACATTTGCAAAATTGAATCTACTTTCAATTCCTATAATTTATTTTCATTTTCATTATTTTTATCTAATTTTTTTTATTTTTTTTAAAACACTGCATAATATTTTCAGTAGACATTATGATTCAGTGAAATGAAATATCCGTATCTCTAAAAATACAAAGTGAAAAATTTAGAAAAAAATATATTCATAATCCTTAAATTGTTCTTTTCAAAAGGGTATTTTTATATTTTATTTTTAAGAAAAAATTAAGATAGATACAAGGTGGAGGAAAACATGTGTCTAAAATCTACAACGTTTTCATCTTGATCAACTTCAAAAAATTCTAGAAATTATAATATTCATCCGTTAGATTCAAAATTATAGTCATAATAAAATAGAGTCTCTGTAGATTGTTGCAGTATATTTCGTTTGTTAAAAACATAAGTTTAATAATATATACATTGTTGGAGGAAAAAATAACTCATTATCATTCCTTTCATGTTTAAGGAACATACTATTAAACAATTGCCAAATTGACATATCAAATCTTAATAACAGAAAATTGAAAAATATTTATTTGAAAGCTAACAAAATTCTTCACAAGTTTTTTTTTACTGTAAAGTGAAATTCTAAATAAAAAAATTAGTTTTGTATGCCAGAAGTTGAAGAACTTGTGAAAATATAGTTTTTTTTCTCATAAAACAAGCAAAATAGACATCGATGTTCATGATTTCACCCATAATGAAGTTCCATATTTTACTGTAAAGTCCTAATGATTATCTCTGGGGCTCATTTTTCAATGGATAAACCATTGGGGTCTTGTATTTTCAATGTAATCTTTAGTAGAGTTCTTTGGCTATGAATATTGTCTTCTAGAAACATTCCAATATATATATATGGGGTTCTTGTATTTGTAATAGGGTTTATTGCAGTATTATTGCACCTATCATATTGGTTGGGACAATTGTTTGTTTTCCACATGCTTTGCTGTATCAGACATCTGAGTTTTATGTATGTTGTCATGGTGTTCTGCAAGATTTCTTTCAACTATCAATTGAGTTATGGTTGCGATGATTGTTTGCTAGCCACATGTTCTGTTGTATTTCCCATTTGATGATTTTCTACACTGTTGTGGTGTTATACAAGAGTTTATTGTACAAATTGGTTCAAACATAATTTCATGATTCAATGAGAACAAGTTGTTATCTTCATCAAATCCATGTGGCAAAGTGTGTTCTTATTCACATCTTATGGAAATGTTGGAAGTTGCCCTTAAGTGGGGATGCTAATGTAATGTCATATTCATTTGGAAATGTATTGTTTTCGTATTCTTGTAGGGAATGTTGAAAGGTATCATAATGCCATCTTCCTCCATATGTGTTCCTTCTCCCTAGTCATCATTAAGGGGGAGTATTGGAATATGTGATGATGAATTGTGTGTTATTTTTGGAATGTATTAATTTGGAAGGTAATAATGTCTTCTCTTATGTAAAAGAGCTATCCCACATGGATCATGAAGTAATACACTATCTTTACCATTCAATATATAAAGAGGTGAAATTACATTTATCCCACATGTATTCTGAGATGTAATTCCTCCATACCTCTTAGTATATAATAGAGGTAAGAGATACCCATGAGGTACATTGAAAACAAATATCACATAGTGATCATGTACATTGGAATGATGAGAATATGGAGTGTGATGTGTGGGATTTCATGTGTAATATTGGAGTTTTATGAAGAATAAAGAAGATAATACTTTCCCGTGGATGTTTCCCCATTTTGGGGTTTTACCATGTATATCTAGTGCACTATTTCTCTCTTGTAACTTTCTTATTATGATTAAATATTTTTATTAAATGGATAGGAGGATAGACAGTAAGGCCTAAATGTGTTTGGACAAAATAGGCTAAATCATGGTTTTTTCTAATGTCTATCAGATTAAATTTGGACATTATGATGCATGGGTTTTGTAGAGAATGTTAGTGAATTCATGTAAGCATTATCAATTTCATTAAGAAGAAATAATATATGATATAATTTGAATTTTCCTAAACCACCTCAGGTTGATGCAACACTCTACCTTCAACTTAGAATTCTATTTTTGTAAATTTATATAAATTTTTATGATATATTTTAACGTAAAATTTAGATATATGGCTTATTAGTTACTACATCAAGACTTATCAAAATAAACATAGACTCAAGACAAGATCATTCGTACAAGAGACAAAATAATTTTGTTTTCCCTTTTCTTCCCTCAAAATAAAAAATACTCTATTTTCTAACAATAATGGATCTAGCTCCTATGAAAGATATTCTAAGCATTCCTTCCTCTCATGCTATACAAAAAAATCCCTTATTTTCTATCTGCATTTTGCAATTGTATAAGATGAAAACATAGAGCCCCCAAATGTAGTGTTGGAATTTAAAACACTATTTCCACAAAATTCCTTCTAGAAGCTGAAACACAAGTTTTTAGAGATTTCATAACCCTTGTAAAATGAAATTATTTTCTCTAGTTGAGTTCTCAGTGTGGAACTTGCTATCCCTCAATATCCAATTTTGGTGAGATAGATAAGGGAGAAGAGAGAAAAAAACATTTTTGAAGAAACAACCATGAAAGAAAAAAATTCTAGTAAAGATGCCTCTTGGGATAGAAAACTCTAACCACCTATTTTGGATAGGAACATTTTCCAAGAACAAGTATTGGCACAAAATTTGCAGGGTCAAAGAGTGACTCCAACTAAGGATTTTTCAAGCTTGAAAACGTTAACCTTGGGTTATTTGAAAAGGAGTCACTCATGAAGGGAGTCTAATGTTATGGCTTGGATGAATCCTTTAGAAATTGAGGTTGGTCTTCAACGTTCTCTCATTTAAAATACAAGGGTCTTCATCTTCAAAATATGTCAATGGAAAATTTGGTTGGAACTCAAGTGGCTCTTAATCAAGTACCTCATGTTGAGTAGCCTTAGCATTTGCAACCTTATTTTATGAACCATACCTTATTCAATAGTATTTAAGGCGACTACTAGAATTTCCCACCAATTACTTGCCTGAGATTTGCTTGTGGTATACCTATTTCTCCAAGATTATATATAATTCCAAGCCCCCCTCAAATGTTGGGCCTAAATAGACCAACCTACAAACACACATAACGATACCTTTCCCAAGTAAATCCAGCCTAATTCATGTAAAATATTGGTTGAGACACTTCAATTAGCACGAATGACCACCTCTCTGCAGTTTTTCCATGTAACTTCAAATTGCATGGATGTGATCAGCTCCAAATCTTATGAAACAATTTTCAGACATTCAACCATTGAATTTCTCAAGGACTCTAATTTCGAATATATATATGTATATGTATATATGTATATATATATATATATATATATATATATATAGAGAGAGAGAGAGAGAGAGAGAGAGAGAGAGAGAGAGAGAATTACAAATTAAAAAAATAGGAAAAATCATGTTGTAATACCTCCTTGGTAGAGAATTACAAAAATTAAAAATACCCTTTGGAAGAAGACACACTTATGTGTATAAAATCTCACTATATTTTGGATTATTATATTTGAAAATTAGTTTAAGATAATTAAATAAATATAATAAAATCTTACATTACAATAATCTATGTACATTGTGCTCATGAAAAAATACAATGACCAATCTATCCACATTATGAATAAATAGAATGACCAATGAACCCATCGTTACGAATACAAGCGAAGCAGAAAGTGCAGGAAATTAAAAAAAAAAAATAGGATGACAACAACGATTACAGCTAAACAACACATTTGACGGCGAGCACCATGCTCGCAGAACCAACAACAAACAACTATGACTCCACACATTGACACAAGGGAAACTGGGCGAAACATGTGTAAAACAACAAGGAGAAACGACTACCCACCCGACATGACATGGCCACGCCTAAAAGATAAGAGACAACATCCCCATCCTGACACAACGACCTCAACGTCCAGTTAACTAGGAACTCAATGGCACGTTACCCAATGCATGAAGGTGTTCAACCCATGCACCAATAGCAAACTTACAACGATCAACAACACTCACACGAAAGGTACAGATTCCAACCAAGTTATCATTCGCCTCTATCCAATATGACACACCATGATCTCCTCATTAGGACTCATGACGTCCCCAGGTGATAGGTGCATGTATAACCCTGGTGCTACCTAACCTATCTGGACTGAGGACTCCAGATGAATCCAACTCGCTAGGAGCCGAGTTACTGACATGAAGACTACACCCACACCCCAAGCAACATATCGACAATATGCAAGATGATGTTGTTCGAAGAAAAGAGCAAGCTCATACATGAATTTTGTTGATTAAAGTTGGTTGTCATTGATGTCAACCCTTGAAGAAAGACCCACATCACAAAGGTTTGGGTAATGGACCCAAGATTTTTTTATGTAAAGATGACTCAATATTTTCTTGTCATGGTTGATAAGAAGTAAAGATGGATGAACGCCAAAGTGGTCCCGTTATGGTGAAAGCTCTCACGGGAAGACGCTTTGCTGAGTAAGAGAACCCATGATTAATTGTGGAATAATGACATGAAGGACAATTAATTTTTTAGGCAAACTATCCTATATGGATAGTGCTTGTCATTCCATTTCTGATGGTATGTGGAATGTCACATAACTCCTCACGGTTAGAGAGTTATGGCCATGAGAAGTTGGAGACCCCAGGTTTGAGTAATAGACCCAAGTTTGTTTGATGAATAATGGTATGAGTTATGATATATTTTCAGATAATACTATTCTATATGGATAGTACATGTCATTCCATTTCTGGTGGTATGTCGAACGTCACATAACTCCTCACGGTTTGAGAGTTATGGCCTTATGAAGTTGGAGGACCCTCATATGTCATCTAGAAGCCCAAAAAGGTCAAAGTAGTCAAAGTGGTTTAAGAGATTTTAAAAGGTGTCTGAGTTAACCAAGGATATCTAAGACGGAATTCTGAGGGAAGGTGAAGAAAAGAAGGCTGAAATGCAAGGAAGGATAAATTCTTTTGATGGTGCTTTCTAAAGTATGTTATTTATAGGTCATCTCATCATTTTTTCTATAATGATTCAGACTGTGAAATTGCTATTACATTGAGAAAAAATATCCAAGTATGTGTGGTAAAAAATTCATCTTGTGGGTCATTGTATTTTTGGAGTTACACTGCATGGAAAATAGGGTTTGTGGCTAGTCCTGAAACTAGTCAAAAACATGTATTTCGGGTAAAAACGTCATAACTTCTTCATAAAAGATCCAAATTCAGTGAAACAAAATGTGTTGGTTAGGGTACAGTCTATAGTATGCTTTATAATATTTTCATATAAATTAAAAAAATATTCCGTGCGGGGCATGCTCTACAAGGTCGCTCTATAAAATAAGCCAAAATTCAGCAAGGTATGCCATTTTTGCTATAACTCCTTTTATGAGAGGTTCCAAGTAGTGACATCTGGAGGAATTGAATAAAAAACACTAAAGAACATTGTGTATCAGTTTAATATCTTTATACATTATAGGTACAAATTTATGATTACTTCAAGTTAGGGTTGTTGACTAATCCAAAATTAGGCATGTGAGACTAAAGAAAAGTTTGATGAAAATTCTAGTCTCTTGTTGTTGAAGTTAAGGAAGGTTTGTAGGAATTTGATCATATACACTAGTTCTATTACAGAGCTACAAATTAGATTTGGATGATGAAATTGATGAGGGCTTTTGGTTGAGGCACATGTTGAGTACATGGTTGAGACAAGTAGTTGATGAGTTGGCACATACATGAGGTGTATAGTTGATGATGTCGGTACATATTGATGAGTCATAATTGATGAGTAGTTGACACATGATTGATACATAATTGGTACATGGTTGCATGCACTTGTTTATGGTACAGGTTGATTACAGGTTATTTGGTACAGGTTGGTGCATGGTTGATGCACTTGTTTATGGTACAGGTTGATTACATGTTGAGGTACAGGTTGATGCATGGTTCATATTTATTGGTACAGGTTTACAACATTATATCTCATAGTGACAGGTTGACAATGGTTCCATCATTCTACTTCTCCTTCAGGGTGGTAGGACGGGGCAAGGACAGGTGGTTGTAGCCATCTTCTAGTTGTAGCCGGAGAATATAGGGGGTTGTAGCCTCCTTCTGGTTGTAGCTAGAGAATTGGGGAGTTGGATCTTCCCTCAGGTTGTAGCCTAAGAAACTAGGGGGTTGGAGAATCCTTACAGTTGTAGCTGAAAAACAAAGGATGTTAGTGCTTCCAATGAATGTAATTCTTCAAGACATATAAGAAAAAGTATTATGTGGTTTTCTCCCAATTTGGGTTTCCATGTAAAACACTAGTGTACTATGTATGTGCATGTTTGTTCATTTGCTCATTGCTTATTTACTCTGTAGTTATTGGATGATAATGCTTCATTGATATAACACTTGTATTATATGGTTAAAAAGGATTAGATTGCACTATTACTGATTCACCCCCCCTCTCAGTAATCCAACAATTGTTATCAGAGCAGGTTCCTTCAAAAATCAATTTAACCACTGAAAGGTAGATCATGGAGAGTACCAAATCATATAAAAATGGAATACCAAAGTTTGATGGACATTCTTTTTGGAGAATAAGGATGAGGAAATATATACAGGACAACGATTTCAAGTTTGACAATCAATTGCAGATGGATACACAACACGAACAGTTCCACCAACAAATAACAAAGCAGTAAAACTCGGTGAGAATAATTCCAAAGCAACAAATGCACTTTTGAATGGTCTCAGTGATACGGTATTCACCAAAGTTGCACACTGTAAATCCACTAAAGAGATTTGGGAAAAGCTTCAAAATATTTATGAAGGAGATACAAAAGTCAAAGAAGCAAAGCTTCAGACTTACAGAGGTGAGTTCTAACAACTAAAAATGAAGGAAGATGAAGATATCGCAGCCTACTTCTTACGAGTTGATGAAACAGTGAATGCAATCATAGGATTAGGAGAATAAATTGAAGAATCTATAATTGTTCAAAAGATACTGAGATCTCTTCCTATGAGATTCAACCCTAAGATATCAACACTAGAAGAAAGATCGGATCTCGACTCAATAAGCATGGAAAAACTTCATGGAATCTTCATAGCATATGAAATGAAAACTAAGCAGGAAAATCCAAATGTAAAACAAGAATCCTTCAAGGCATCCAAAAGATCAAAGCAAAAGAAAAAGGAAAGAAGAATATAGCAGCAGCAGTGACGCCTTGGAAGATGATGAAGAAGTGGCCAACTTCATCAAAAGACTGAACAAGGGAACCAACGATAGGTATAGAGGTAAGCTCCCTTTAATTTGTTTTAATTGTGATGGTATTGGTCATTTTGCTAACAAATGTCCTCATAAGAAAAAGAG
>ML779017.1:763381-785174 GCA_009831015.1 Picea engelmannii | reverse complement strand
GACGATAGACTGGCCCATTGGGTAGCGATGTGATGGGGGTCAGATCGATGGGGTGCTTGACCTGGCAGTGCAGAGGTACCCCTGTAGGTGAGGAGAAGATATCTGAGTATTCTTCCACGACCTTATCTACTTGCTTCTTCTTTGTGGGGAGGTCAGTCGTAGAGACCATGGATGTGGCTGTGATATTTCGCTTATTCTGAGAGAGAATCACAAAGAAGACAAACTTTCTTGTTTGAGAGATGAACTTCTTGCATTGCTTATCAGAGATCAAGGAAATAACACTAGGTGGGACTACCTTGGGTATCCTGTACAATTTCATGTTCAAAGTAATAATAACACTACGAGGCCTAGACTCATATATAGCATGACGTTTCCATAAATAAGGTTGGCCCAAAAGAACATCACAAACTTCGAGAGGAGAAAGATCACACAATACCTTGTCTTTGAAGGGCTTGATGTTGTACGAGAGTCGACACTGTTGGCTGACGCGGATATCGCTTCCTTGGCGGAGCCATCCAATGGTGTATAGTTGTGGGTGCGGCGTTGTTGGCAGGGCCAACCACTTGATGACCTCTGCTGAGATGAGGTTCTTCTGGCTACTGCTATCAACAATGAAGTGCAGTGGGGTGCCTTTTACCCACATCCATGAATGGAAGAGGCACTCTCCTTCTTCTGGCTCTTCTGGTTCACCAGGTTGGATCTTGGTGGTAGCAACGGTGGCACTGGGTTCTGCATCAATGATCCATCTTCCCCTTTCTGGTTCTGGATCAGAGTCATAATCTACATTTGATTCAGAGGATTTCACTTCATCCACCAGTGACTATTTTGAGCGACAATCAGTGGTGTTATGCCAAGGGCTCTTATGGAAGTCACACCACTTCCTGGTATATTTCTTTGTCTTTCCGGTGTCCTTCTTTGCTTGCGGCTTGGATTGGTTGTCTTGATACTTTCCATGTTTTGTCTGTCCTTTGTTCGGTGGGTTGGGGCCGCCCTTTCGTAGCTTTTGTTGTGAGGGGTTACCAGGCCCAAATTTTCGTGTCTTTTGTTTGAGCTTCTGCTCGATTTTGACGGCATATCGGTAAGCCACGCCCAAGGATGAGATGTCAAAAAATTCCATTTTGGTCTGGATGTATCTATGAAGAGAACCACTATACTTGAGCACTAGATGTTGCTATGAATATTTGATACCCAACTTGGTGCGCAAGGTATGGAAGATATTTGTGAAATCTGGCACTGCTTGGTCTCTTTCTTGCCAAAGTGTGGTCCATTTGGTATATAGGTCGTCAAAACTTTCGACAGGGTAGTATTGTTCCTTAATAGCATCCATAAAGGATTCCCAGGTGGCCATGACTGAAAATTGTGAGGTTTCCTCTGTTTCCTTTTGCTCACAGAAAGTTTCCCTCCAATGTTTGACATGGGGAACGGCTTTGAGGAGCGCAAAAGTATTTTTTTCTTTATTCGAAAAGTTATGAACAAAAAAATACCCTTCTAGTAGATTCAACCACTTGTCTACAACATCTGTGTCTATCTAACCTTCAAATATAGGAATATCAAAGTTTATTTGACATTGAAGGGGGCGGTGCCTCCGTTCAAAGAAGATGTATTTCCTCTTGGTAGTCGCTGAAGTATTTGCGCGAAACTATCCATCATGTCGTTCATCTGTTGCGTGAGGGCTTCCCCAATCAACAGTTTGAAAGGATCTCCTATCCCATCATATTTATTTTCTCCTACCATGTGAGGTCGCTTGGGCGTGCGAGAGATTCTTTCCTCAATAAAAACAAGCTCGAGACCCAACTCTTTGTACTCCGACCTCGTTGGGGACATGCATTAAGACGACAAGGAGCAGACTGCTCTGATACCACCGATCCATATTTTATGATCATAATGAAATGAATACAGATTATTAACAGGTGCTTAACAAAAAATAATAGATATACAGTAAAACTGGTTTTCTATTCAATAATGAAATAAGCTGAAACTGTAAAATGCAGCGGAAACAAGCTTGCTAGAATGGTGGCGGCTTATCTCTGAGAAGAGATGTGACGGTAGCACACATTCACAAGAAGAAGGTTACAATGAGGATCTGAAGGCCTTTTTTAAAATAAGAAAGAATTCCCAAAACCCTAGACATCCAAAATCCTAACCCTAGGAGATGATGCGCTAAACGTCATGTGGGCCCCGTTTGGGTAAGTTAGTACATCAACTTCCCAGGGTCGTAACGTTTGCATACGATATCCATTTTAGGCGTGTGATAGCCCGTTGGAAAGGTATCGTAGAGGAGATTCATTTTGGGGGATCAATCATGCATTTAAATATCATTGAGGAGATCGATCCCGAAAAACCTTCATTTAGGCCCTCAAAATGGCCTTGGAAGTTAAAACTGCTAAAATAATAAATTGCCAAAATTGTCAGAAAATTGTTTTGAGCTAGTTGAAAAAGGTGGGTGGCCACCGATATCCATATGGATCACTAGTTGAGTTCAATTTAGAAAGTTCTTAATGGCAATATACCTTACTAAGTTAATCATTATGCATTTTTCCTTAGTTTCCCTTTCTCTTTATGTTTCCCCCTTTTTCCTTAGTTTCCTAATTCTTTTAAATTTCCCTCTTTCCCTTTTCATTTAAAACTCAAACTGGCAAGTGTAGAAAATTACCTTTTTTCCCTTTTTCTTTTTAATTAATAAATTTTTAATTAGCATATGTAACAAAACAATTATTTCTGTTTTTTTTTTATTTTATGTTATCCCCCAAAATATGTTTATAAATTAATTAAATTGCTCACCCCCTTCTCGTCACATGTTTAATGATGATTATCATTATTATTTATTTATATATATATTACCACAAATATCACTTAGACCTAGATTTTATTTTCCTAAGTTGGGTGACATTTTATTAGGGAAATTGTTTTAAATATTTCTTATCACATTATTCATTCTTAGGCGATCTACGTTTATTCATTTATTATTTAACAACGTGACATTCCCTTCAAGACACACTAGGTGCTCCAAGGGTGCCACTCGCCTCATTCTGTTTCCCTTGCACAACGTTCCCTTCAGGACAAACTATGTGCTCCAAGGGTGCCACTCACCTCTTTCCATTTTTCTTGCTCGGCGTGCCCTTCAGGATGTACTACGTACTCCAAGGGTGCCACTCGCCTCTTGAATGAATTGGTACACATAAAAAAACCCTGGAGTCAATACTCCATTAGGTGATCTTGTGGGATACTAAGGGACTCTAAGGAATAAGGCCCCTGCCTTATTGCATGCCCCTTAGAATAATCATGAGCGATTGTCGCAGTCTACCCTCACGACATCCTAGGTCTTCTCGAACTAGGTAATCGTTAACCTACAGTTCGAGCCACGACGAGAGTGCCAATAGGCTGTGGCAGGGCTGCTATCCACACCTCTCCCTCAATGTCTCTGGTTATCGTGCGTGACCCCTCTACTCCACATGTGAGTCTGGTCGGCAAGCTATCGTCAGCCTGCATCATCAACGAATTATGTAAGAATAAAATCCATAATCATAAAATCTAATCAGATGCACATATGTCATATATATACAACAATCAATCCCCGATATTCCACTCCCTGACTTGATCAGGAGTCTAAGGTTTTCATCGATGCCTCAGCATCCTCGAGGTCCAAATCCTGCACACTTAGGAGAACCGATTCAATATCACTTGTCTATGTCAATATAGTAAAATAACATGCCATCATATCCATAATGCCTCATAATCATAATCAAATGCCCAATAGTATAATAATCCAGATCACGTGAAAGCAAGCGTACTCAAAGAATAAGTTCGCTTAGTGCGTGCAAAAGTGAGATGTTACATACACCCCCTCTTGGTATAAACTTTGTCTTGAAGTTTCACAGTATATAAGTGTCGAAATAATGTGTAGCACAGTGTCATAAGTCTATCTATCAAACAAAAATGGAAATTGTTGGTGCATATAATATGCATCCTCCCACGTTGGCGACTGAGGACTATAGTTGTCCCACGGGACCTTGACCTGATATATCATTCGACTCCATAGCTGTCGAATGCAATGATCCAGGATGCGGATCGGCTCAGCCGTGAGCGCCCCCTGATTCGATACTTGCAAGGAACTCATGTCAATAACATGCATAGGATCACTAATATAATGTCTCAATACATAAACATGAAAAACATCGTGCATGCGCCTCAAAGAATTAGGCAAGGCTAGTCGATAGGCCATGGGCCCCTTCCTCTCCACATTCTCGAATGGTCTGACAAACCTAGGGGAGAGTTTATCTCCCTGTCCAAACTTGATCAAACTCTTATGTGGTTTTACCCACAAGAAGACTCGATCACCAACTTTGTAGCTATGGTCGACACGGTGCGCGTTGGAATAACGCTTTTCCCGATCTTGCGCTTCTTTGATCCTTTGTCTTATTATTTGAATTTGATCTTCCATTTGTTGGATCACTTCTAGTCCCACTAGGACCCTATCCTCAAGTCGATCCAAACTCAAAGGCGTCTGACACGGTCGCCCGTAAAGAAAAAAAAAAGACACCATCTTAATGGTGCTTTGGTAACTATTGTTATAAGCGAATTCTACCAGTGGAAAGAATTATTCCCAACACTTTTTCTGGTCCATAACGTACATGCACAACATGTCTTTCAAGATTTGGTTTGTTCGTTCGGTCTTCCCATCAGTCCTTGGGTGATACGCAATACTAAATTTAGGTTGAGTTCCCAAGGCCTCTTCGAAAATAGTCCAAAATCTTCCAGTAAATATCGATCCTCGATCAGATATAATCCTCTTAGGTATGCCATGCAGCCTCACAATCTCACTGATTAAAACTCTAGCTATGTCAGGTTCCTGATACATCATACGTACAAGAATAAAATGATCACTCTTCGTCAGAGTGTCAAATACCACAAAAATCGAGTCATGTCTCCTTGCCGTCAGTGGAAATCCAACAATGAAATCCATCGAAATAACCTCCCATTTCGATTCAGGAATAGCGTGTGGCTATAGTAATCCTGCTGGATGTCTATGTTCATCCTTTACCTACTGACATTCTAGACATCTAGACACATAGTTGACTATGTCTGTCTTCATTTCTTTCCAGAAGAATAAGTTTTTAAGGTCCGCCCTCATCTTCGTGAATCCTGGGTGAGCCATGTACACTTCTCTATGAGGCTTGTTTAGGATCAAACTCCTCAACTCGTCGTTTGGTGGTATGTAAATCCGATTTTTAAACCTCAAAAATTCATCATCATCAAATGTAAATCCTTCAAATCTTGGTACTATCATTGTGTTTTGTCCGATAAAATCCTTGACCTCTTTGTACCAGTCATCGTCGCGCTGTAAAGTTAAAATATTTTCACATAGATTCATTTGAAGAGGCAACACTGAAAATATGCATGGTCTCTGACTCAATGCATCTGCCACTCGATTCACTGTTCCTTTTATGTAAGAAATCTCGAAATTGTACTCGCTAAGCAGTTCCAACCAACGTCGTTGTTGTGCATTCAGGTCACTTTGCATAAATATGTGTTGTAGTCCACAGTGGTCCGTATTTAGTTCAATTTTTTTTCCAACAAGGTAGTGTCTCTAAACCTTCAAGGCATATACAATGGATAACAACTCCAAATCATTTTTCGCATAGTTCTCCTCATGCCTTCTCAGTTTCCTCAAGATGTAAGCGATCACTCGACCATATTGCATAAAGACTCTACCTAATCCTTCCTTGGATGCGTCAGTGCATACCAAAAATTTCGTATCCATGTCAGGGATCTTTAGTATCGACACCATTTTCAATAGCTCCTTGAGCCTCCGAAATGATTCTGTGCATTTCTCTGTCCAAACAAACTTCTTGTTCTTCTTCTGCAATTTCGTGATCGGATTTGCTATCTTCGAAAATACCTCGATGAAATGTCGATAATATCTTGCTAAACCCATGAAGCTATGCACTTCAAGTACATTCATCATTGCAGGCCATTCCATAATAGCGTCGACCTTTGCTGTATCCACGACGATACCTTCGTCAGAGATGAGATGCCCTAAGTAGTGAATCTTCGACTTATAAAACAAGCATTTGGACAACTTCCCATACAATTTATGCTCGCGCAGACACTATAATACCAAGCGCAAGTTCTCATCATGCTCCTCCATCGTCCAAGAGTAAATCAAAATATTGTCAATGAATACTTGGACGACCTTGTCCAAGTACTTGCGGAACACCTCGATCATCAAACTCATAAATACCCATGGGGCGTTTGTCAGTCCAAATGGTAAAATAATATACTCGTAATGTCCAAACCTCATCTTAAAGGCGGTCTTAGGGACGTCATCCTCCTTGATTCGTAACTGGTGATACCCTCATTGCAAATCGATCTTGGAAAACACTATCGCACCCTTCATCTGATTGAAAATATCATCAATCCTTGGTAATGGATATTGATTCTTGATCGTTTCCTTATTCAATTGATGGTATTCAATGCAGAGTCTCCACGACCCATCCTTCTTTCATATGAAAATAATAGGTGCACCCGATGGTGACACACTCAGACGTATAAGTCCTAGGTCCATCAGCTCCTTGAGTTGCATTCTCAACTCTTGTAACTCCGGGGTCGACATCCGATAAGGCATTCTTGCTATTGGTTCAGTCCCCGGTTTCAGGTCTATTTTAAACTCCAATTCCCTCTCTAGCGACATCTCAAGTAACTCCTCCGAAAATACATCTGCAAACTCTCTCACCACCGGAAGATGTTTTAGACCTTCTACTACTCCCTTTTCGTTTAATGCAAGGATTGCATAAATATTACACATCTTGCACATGCTCTTCTGTAGCTGCAAGGAAGATATGAACCTCAGGGAAACTCCCTGGTTTCGACCTACAATCACGCGTCTCTATCCCTCATGATTGACTAATCTCAACTATTTCATATTAAAGTTGAGTATCGCCTCATGCAATTCCAACTAGTCCATACCAATCACGACGTCATAAGATCCTAAGATCATGATGTACAGGTTCTCCCTAGTGACAAACTCTCCCAGGTTAAGGATACAACCTGTAACCTTTCCTCCAACCTTTTGTTTGTCTCTTGAAGCCATCCCTATCAAGATAAACTCATCATGGTTGACTTCCTTTACCTTAATCCTTTTTAGCACTGCACCAGAAATGAAACTCTCGGTAGCATCGAGATCTATCAAAATACTAAGGGTCGGGTCAACGACGGTACCTGATGTCTCAAGCACAGTTGACTAGTGCTCTGCCTGGAAGTTATTCACCACTCCATGAATCTGATGGGATTTGCCCAAATCTCCCATGGTAGTGGGTTCGGCTGATCCAAATGCTCTAGTCCTCTCCACTAGGAAGTTGCGCTGGTAGTGTGGCTCCCCACAATTCCATCACCCCTTCTTCGGTCAAGTACTCCTAGTACCCGAAGTAGAAGCTGACAGCCCACTGACATAGAATCCTAGTTTGTTCTACTAAACAAGCCTAAACTGTTGTTGTTGCAGTCGACGTTGCTGCTGATGTTGTGGTCATCGATAAGGTGTCTGCTGTTGAGGCACTAGTCACCGAGGTGTAGTGAAAGTGGATCCTCTCTGGAAGCCAGGATATCCTGGCGTTTTCCTAGCTGGTGTTTGTTGCTGCTGCGCACCAGATGGCACCTTCCATGCTAACCTCGCTGGAGTCCTGCTCTGACCCCCGCTAATAAGCTCCTCCTGAGGACCTTTTAGATGACATCATGCAAGGTTTGAGGAATCAAAATCCTAACTTGTGCACATATGCTGACATTAAGACCAAACATAACCTTTTGACCTTAAGTTTCTTAGTATTAAGATACAGAGCATAATAAAGAAACTCCATAAAATGGGCCTCATACGATCGCCCTGTCGTAAGGCATTGAACTCGTTGAGTTGACGCTCAATGAATTCCTCTGACAGGTACCTCTCTCGGAACCGTTCCTTGAATAGTTCCCATGACACATCTTCGATGATCATGTTCAATTGTGGTAGGAGTGTCTTTCACCATAGAAGAGCGCTCCCCTTCAGTTGAAAGACTGCCATGCGGACCTTCAAGTTGGAGGGGTATAGTCGTGAAGTGCAAAGCACATCGCCGTATTCTCCAACCATGCCTCAGTGGCTTCGTCATTCGGGGCACCACATAACTCAGGAAATTTGACCTTCTCGATTTCATGGTGAATTCTACCAGTACCAACTGGAGCGCATGGTGGACCCTTAGCAGGTGTTGGCGCCCTGGCCTCATCTCTGTCCAAACGACTGATCAGTGCCTCAGACATCTGCTAAAAAGACCTCATCATCCCAACTACATCACCCACCGATATCTTCTCTTGCCCGACAACCTGTTTGTCTCCCTGGGGGTTAGACTCCTCATGCGTAGATGCTACTGTAGGCGTCCCGCCTACTCCCCTAGCACCACGTCGATTGCCTCTGCAGCGTCCTCTAACCATGATTACCTGCACGAATACAAGTCAACTTAATTAGCAACATTATAATCCAATATCATATCAATGAAAGCCAAAGTGTTCCCAAGTCATGGGTTGAACTCGCTCTGATACCATATGTAACGAACCCATCGTTACGACTACAAGCGAAGCATAAACTATAGGAAAAAAAAAACAGGATCACAACAACGATTACAGCTAAACAACACATTTGACGGTGAGCACCATGCTCACAGAACCGACAACAGACAACTATGACTACACGCATTGGCACAAGGGAAATTGGGAGAAACATGTGTAAAACAACAAGGAGAAACAACTACCTGCTTGACACGACATGACCACGCCTACAAGCTAAGAGACAACATCCCCATCCCAACACAACGACCAGTTAACTAGGACCTCGATGGTCGCTACCCAATGCATGAAGGCATTGAACCCATGTGCCAATAGCAAACTTACAATGATCAACAACACTCACATGGAAGGCACAAAATCCGATCGAGTTATCATTTGCCTCTATCCAATAGGGCGCGCCATGATCCCCTCATCAGGACTCATGATGTCCCCAGGTGATAGGTGCGTTGATAAACCTGGTGCTACCTAACCTATCTAGAGAAAGGACTCTAGATGAATCCAACTTTCTAGAACCCTAGTTATTGACATGAGGACTACACCCACACTCCAAGGAACATATCTACAAGATGCAAGATGACGTCGTTCGAAGAAAAGCGCAAGCTCATACATGACTTCGCCAACCACCCAATCATTAATCAAGTCTAACTTAGTCAATACTTACAATCTAACTTAACACTAGTTACCAATCTAACTAGCAAGTTTAAATTACAAATTAGTCAATAAATTACAAATCTAATTTAACATTAAAAACAAGTCTAATTTACAATTTAGATACACGTCTACAATAGATACAAGTCTAAACTACGAGTTAAATACAAGTCTAAATTATAAATTAGATACAATTTGAAGTTAGATACAAGTCTAGATTACCAATTAAATACAAGTCTAAACTGCAAATTAAATGCAAGCCTAAATTGCATACTAGATACAAGTCTACATTACGAATTAAATACAATCTAATCTAGCAATTACCAATATATAACAATATTAACCATAGTAATGTATACTGCTATAATTATTACATTTTACACAACGTTAAATTTCAAGACGTTGTCAGCATTATGAACAGTATTGAAGTTTAACCAGTTGTCTATTAAACAATTAAATCTATTGAGTAAATCAAGTTGTCTAATAAATCCAAATTCTGACTACAATCACCCATGCGCAGCCCAAAAAATACGGGGATGTTGGAGTAATGAGATAGATGAACATTAAACGAGATAACGTTGTGAAAGGTAATGAATTCACTATCATTTAATGTCTAGAAAAGTTGACAGATATGTCATGGATACACTGTGCCTAAATTTAGTAAATTGCTAGCACAAAATCATAATCATGCTAAAAAAAAAAAAAACATCTCTGCAGGAAACGCTGACCCAATGCATTAATCATTCATTTAAAACGCCATAATAAAGTGTTGGGTTTTAGAACACTATTTTAATGCTAGTAAAATGTTGTGTATTAAACGCCATCCCTGTATGTGTACATGCAAGGTGAATAATAGGAGAAGGCTATCAATTGGCGATTAATACTGATTAATAGCTAATTAATGCTATAATAAATTGATGTGTATTAATTAGGAGATTAATGTTATATTTTAAATAGCATTTAAAATATAAATTGCTATTAAATGTACACACAATCAACTATTAAATGTACACACAAATGCCATTAAAATATAAATTGCTAGGAATTAAATGCCATCCCTAGAATTTGTCAACCAAAACTCAACGCATCAAATCGTTATCATCTCTGCTGAGATATCAAACACAAAAAAATGCAGACAGGAAAATATTTTTTTTATCAACAATGAGTAGCTCGTTGTCGTTCTATGTATTTCGTAGTCGAGTCTAAAATTGTTGTCCATAGTAACCAAGTAATAATTTCCTGTTTAACTAACATTAGTTGGCTATCCTATAGGAATTCATCGTACTTTAATTGTAATTGTCGGTTTTTAAATAAAATCATTGTCAAGCGAAAAGCATACATGAAAACGTTGGAAGCGTGAGAGTAAAAAGAATAACTCGGACATTTGATAACTGTCAAGCATTAAATCTGTCCAACACAACCAATACAAAGGGTAATCGCTTCTTTAAAAGGGTAATTTCACTATCAAAGTAAAAAAAAATAATGTAGAGGAAAACACATGCGAGGGAGTCAACGCAAGGTAAAAATTTTCCATGTATAGAGGTGACGAATTGCAGTTTTATTAAGACAAGATCAAAATGTAATCCAAGCCTATCTCCCAACCATTATACCCACAAAAAAAATGTGATCATCACATCAAAACGCACCCCTACACTCAGCAACTACACCCCCTCCCAACACAAAAAAAAGGGAAACAAAGGCATCCAAAAAAAATGAATTTTGTGGTTGTTCAAGGGTAAATAAAAAGACGCAAGAACATAAGTAAGTTCTCGCTATAATTCATGGAATAACCTTATTGTTAATCAAGGGGAAAATGCAGTCCAAAAAAAATGTAAGAGTTGTCAACAAGAGGGAAAAACGCAATCCAATATAAATTACAACTATCATCCAAGTGGACAAACACAACTAAATTCGTCCTCAAATAAATTAAAGTGCAGAAGTGATTCACATGGAACGAAGATGAACAAGCACAGAGGTATTCATTCGCTAGAAGGCGCAATGACCATCAGTCAACCACGGACATTAAAGAGGGGTAAACGGATGAACAAAAGCATCTTTCGCTCATCATCCACGCACAGAAAAGAAGGGCATTAGAATCTATAGGTCGTTGTGCATCGAAGTGACGACCGTCGATTTGGCTCCTGGCCGACTGCTCAGGTGTGGACTGATGAACTAGGGATGAGGATGAAGACCAGACATAAAATATTCATAAAAATCAATTAAAACCAGCAAGACAGTCACAACATCAAGGATCAAATGCCAAGGGAATCAAGTCAAGCAGTGATCTTAAGGCTAAGGGGGAAATTAAGTTCTCAATTAAAATGCTAAGTCAACACCTTCTTTACACAGTTAAAAGTACAGAATTGAAAGCATAAAGTCGATAATAATCTACCATGCAGAATAAGAGCATGTGTACTGTAGCCCCAATCGTCCGCTCTGAGTCATTGTCCCACGCGTTCCATGCAGCTCCTGCTTTCCAACCGATGAGACTTCACCGGTACCTCCCAGCCAACACTAGGGGTACTCTTCTCCCCCCTTTTCCTCTTGAGCTGCAAAGGGGCCACACACACTAAACCAGAGAAAAAATAGCTCTCATCTCGCCTCGCAAGGCCGAGCTACCACTCCTCACCGAGCTGGGTATCCCAACTCCCACAAGATAAGTTAGTCAAGTCTAAAATTCTGAAGCATAACGTTACGCATAACATAACATCTTCAACATCCTCCTCCTCCCTCCTTTATATAGAGTTTCTCAGTCATTTTCTTTCCCAAATTCCCATTTAATTTATTGTTCAATAAATTAATTCAGAAAAATCCTCCTTGTACATGGGTCACCCATCCCCTTCGTTGAACCATAAATTAATTTCATTAATTATTTAATTACTCCTATTTCCCTCACCCACCTAAAAGCATTCCTAGAATCGCTCCTAGGTGTCCTCATATTCCCTTACACATTTTAATGACTTACCCCCTTACTAATTTACTAGTTGAGTTCAATTAGAAAGTTCTTAATGGCAAGATACCTTACTAAGTTAGTCATTCTTCCTATTTCCTTAGTTTCCCTTTCTCTTTATGTTTCCCCCGTTTTCCTTAGTTTCCTAACTCTTTTAAATTTCCCTCTTTCCCTTTTCATTTAAAACTCAATCTGACAAGTGTAGAAAAATACCTTTTGCACCTTTTTCTTTTTAATTAATAATTTTTTAACTAGCATGTAACAAAAAAATTATTTCTTTTTTATTTTATTTTATTTTATCCCCCAAAATATTTTTATAAATTAATTGAATTTCTTACCCCCTTCTCATCACATGTTTAATAATGATTATCATTATTATATATATATATATATATATATATATATATATATATATATATATATATATATATATATATATATATATATATATATATATATATATATTATTTTTATTTATTTTTTACCACAAGTATCACTTAGACCTAGATTTTATTTTCCTAGGTTGGGCGGCATTTTATTAGGGAAATTGTTTTAAATATTTCTTATCACATTATTCGTTCTAAAGCCATATAGGTTTATTCATTTATTATTTAACAACATGACGTGCCCTTCAGGACGCACTACATGCACCAAGGGTGCCACTCACCTCATTTTGTTTCCCTTGGGCGACGTACCCTTCAAGACGCACTACGTGCTCCAAGGGTCCCACTCACCTCTTTCCATTTTTCTTGCACGTCGTGCCCTTCAAGATGCACTATGTGCTCCAAGGGTGCCACTCACCTCTTGACTGACTTGGTAGAAATGAAAAACACATGGAGTCAATACTCCGTCAGGTGATCATGTGGGAGACTAAGGGCCTCTAAGGAATAAGGACCCTGCTTTATTTCATGCCCCTTAGAATCATCGTGAATGACTGTCGCAGTCTTCTCTCACGACATCGTGGGTCTTCTCGAACTAGGTAATAGTTAACCTACAGTTCGAGCCACGACGGGAGTGCTAGTAGGTTGTGGTAGGGATATTGTCCACACCTCTCCCTCAACGTCTCTGGTTATTGTGCGTGACCCCTCTACTCCACATGTGAGTCTAGTCAACAAGGTATCGTCATCCTGCATCATCAACGAATCATGTAAGAATAAAATCCATAATCATAAAATCTAATGAGATGCACATATGTCATATATATACAACAATCAAACCCCGATAGTCCATTCTCTCACTCGATCCAGAGTCCAAGGGTTTCATCGATGCCTCAACATCCTCGAGGTCCAAATCCTACACACTCAGAAGAACCAAGTTAATAGCACCTGTCTATGTCAATACAATAAAATAACATGTCATCATATCCATAATGCCTCATAATCATAATCAAACACCCAATAGTATAATAATCTGGATCACTTGCAAGAAAGTGTCCTCAAATAATAAGTTCGCTCAATGCGCGCAAGAGTGAGATGTTATAGAGATTTATTTTGTCAATTAAAATGAACGAAGATGAAAATCTATATCCACAAAATTACAAATTAAAAAAATAGGAAAAATCATGTTGTAATACCTCCTTGGTAGAGAATTAGACAAATTTAAAATACCCTTTGGAAGAAGCCACACTTATGTGTATAAAAGCTCACTATATTTTGGATTATTATGTTTGAAAATTAGTTTAAGATAATTAAATAAATATAATAAAATCTTACATTACAATAATCTATGTACATTTACATTGTGCTCATGAAAAAATGAATGACCAATCTATCCACATTATGCTCATAAAAAAATAAAATGACCATATATATTTAAGTCGAATAACTTAAGCTAAATAACTACTTGGCACATGAAAGACACTCATTATCCTTTCCTACAATTTTTAAACACACACAATAAATTATAAAAATCAAATTTAAAATATTAAACAACAATAAAAACAATTACCGAAAAATATGAGTGAAAACAAAGAGCTAAAAACAACACCCTTAACCTTGAAGATCAAATAACTCGATCGATGCCATTGGAGGTCAAATAAGTTGGTAATATGAAACCAAGAAAAGACATAAAAAGAAAACATGGAGGATTATAATTGCTATATATGGTTATTTAGAACAAAGCCTCTTTTATAAAATTGAGATAATATAGAAGAAAGTCTCTTTTATAAAATTGGTAAAAAACTAAATATAAAGATGGTTCTTTACAACAAAGCCTCTTTTATAAAATTGAGATAATATAGAAGAAAGTCTCTTTTATAAAATTGGTAAACAACTAAATATAAAGATGGTTATTTAGAACAAAACCTCTTTTATAAAATTGAGATAATATAGAACAAAGTATCTTTTATAAAATTGGTAAACAACTAAATATAAAGGATTGCATGGAGAAAATCCATTTACACTCTAGACTCCATAATTTCATATGGATGAATGAAATGTATAATGTAAAATTACATTAAAAATAAAAAATAAAAGAAAATTTGAGCTTAGTAAAAATGAAAAAGGCTCAAAATTAAAAGAATAAAAATAAAAATAAGATAAAGCAACACATGTGTTGATATTATGGTAGTTGTGGGGGGTATTAACCTCCACGTGTAACTCTGACAAGAATAGAATATTCTGGAAAGGAAGAAGAAACCCTAAAGTTTTGGACATAACCCGAGAAGACAAGTCGGCTAAAGGAAATATTTAATATTGAGTTTTTAGCCTCCAAAATGAGAAGTCGGCCCAGAAAGCTAAGGAGAAGCAATATAAATACAGGACGCCATATCTCATTTGATACACATAGCTCGCAACTACAAAAATGTTAGAGTGTGCACTACAGGAACTGAGTAAGTGCACAAGTATGGAGAGTAGTTGCAGCTGCAGCTACTGAAACCTGTATTCTCGATTTAGGATTGGACTTTATATTGGTTATGGTTTGTATTTTCTAGTTTGTGTGCTAGCTCTGGAGAGAGGTATGCTACATTGATTAGCTATTAGGCCTAGGGTTTTCTTCCATAATTATTCTCTGTCAAGGTTAAGGTGCTCACGGGTGGCTTCGACCTATGGTTGGGAGAAAATATTGATATATTGTCTATGGTTAAACAAGCACACCTATTATTTCTAACAGGTTATGGGCCCACACTATCCTTAGATAGTCTAACCATTGAAAGATAGATTGGGGGGATTTGCTCAGTTATAGTTGCAGTTGTAGTCAAAGTTTTTGTTGCAGCAACAAAACCCTAACCCTCTTTTTGAAGCACCTTAAGTGAAGAGATTGACCTAATTTATGTATAGCCTAGTGTGCCTTAACCTAGCGCACTTCATGGTACTCTCAGCAAGCTAAGACGCCAAGTTTGAGTTTTTGGTAAAAGTCAAAGGTTGACCAAGTCAAAGAAGTCATGACTTACTCTATGAAGTCATAAAACAAGTTAGAAGACCCTTCTAAATTCAGAGCATGGAAGACAAGGATTGATCTCATCCTTGCCAAGAATAAAGTGTTGAATATCATGGAACTAGGGTTTGAAGAAGGAAAATAGAAGGAACCTCAAAACATTGCAATTATGGAGAAGTTCAAGGACAATGATATCAATTCCATGAGTATCATAGTGGACTCTGTAAAAGGCCACTTGATACCCTACATCTCTAATCTTGACTCATCTAAGAAGATGTACGATGTCCTAACGAATCTCTTCTCAGTCAGAAACATTGGATAAGTAACGAGTCTGAAGAATGAGCTTTGTGACATGAAAATGAATGATGATGAAAGAATAGCATCATACTTTGTGAGAATCTCTCAGTTAAGATATCAACTACAAGCTATTGAAGAAATCATTTCAGAGAAGGAACTGGTAAATATAGTACTCAATGAGCTTCCCAAGACATGGGATGCATTTTCCGCAAGAATGAACACAAAGAAGGAGTATCCCACATTTGAAGAAATTTGGACTTGTTGTTCACAAGAAGAATCAAGGATTAGCGCAAAAGAGAAATTCCAAAGGAAATATGATGATCAAGCCTACCCAACAAAGTTCAAGAAATTCAGGAATAAGAAAAAGTTTGACTCAAGGAAGAAACCAAATCAAGAGAAAGATATGTCAAAAGCACAATGCTTCAACTGTTGAAAATATGGTCACTACAAGAATCATTGTGCTGAGTTAAATAAAATGAATGAAACACACGAAACATTAGTTGTTGAAGAAAGGGAACCCTCAAAGAAGGCCAAGCAGGATAAAACATACTTCTTCTTCTAAAACAAGGTAAAAATATTCTTCATAGTTCTTGTACATACCATGCTTACATAGTTTTTGTACATATATTGCAAATCTATTTCTTAGAAGATAAGATGTTCAAGTGAAACAATACCTATGGAAGAATAACAAGATAAGAATTGCTATTAGGATGACTACAAGTCAAGAAATACACATGAGAAGATTAAGTACATTGACAATCCTTGGTAACAATTCTTGTGGAAGCTATTATATAAGTAACAACTGCGAGATAAGACGAAATCAGAATCAAACTTGAAGAGACCCAGAAGAAGTCAAAATATAAAAGAAGTAAAAAATAAAGAGGAAATTAGAAAAATACTTGTGACACTTTGCAGAAGGAAATAAGGATGCAGACGGAAGCGTGGACACTCTTAGATGGAGGGAGCTGATTATAGAATTCCAAAAGAAGATCATGCATTCTTTCATGAAGCAAGGATTAGGAGGGATCTAATCCTAAATAATATGATACATTGAGGATTATGAAGTATCTATCCATGTTCCCATTGAAAGTAGTAGCTATGAAAAGAAACATGTGTTGAATTTGACTTTAGAAGAAGTCTTCTTCAAAAAGAAGCCTTAAAGTATCCTTGGTTTTCCATCTACATCCATGATCCTGTGATGAAAGGAGGAAGTTGGAATCTTCAGGGTATGGAATCTATAGAAAACTCCATGGACTCAAGAGCTAAAGAGAAATATGAGGAAGAACATGAAGATTCCAAGAGAAAAGGAAAAGATAGAACAACCAGTTATTATACTGAGAATCACAAGACTACCAGCCTGGTTTGAACCCTCTAGAAGAAATCAAGCAAAAGAAATGGAAGTGTAATGTTCCCAAGCCAGGATGCTAGGAACACCATGTTTTGCATGAATTTTTAACTATTTCTGGTTGTGGCATTTCATCAAACACTTTGCTGATTTACTTATGTTTGGGTGTTTACTTGTAGGTTGACTTATTTAATTAGTCCTTAGGGTTTATATTCAGTTATCACACATAGATATGAAGATATAATCAATGGAAATACAATCCCCAATGGATGGATATACAATGATCGTCAATACAAAAGATATCTGTGTCGTATGGAGTGTCAAACCCCTAACTGGATAGACCACGCTATGTAGAAGACTGGATACCCTCAACAATTTGTCCCTATATCTAATGTCCTCCAAATGCTCCAACGAATATGCCAAACTGTAGATCGTCCCAATACAATACCCCAGGTAAAGTCTCAGGTGGATCGGTGAAGAGATAATCCACCAAATGAATAACCCTCTGTTGGTATTGTGCCCCACTAGATGACTGAAACCTTAGATAGTTCGGCCTCTCTCCTAGATACCTCCCAATGCTCCACAAAACCACTGAAATGATAGATTGGGGCCCTGCAAGGAAACCCCAAGTGCCCAAATCTCCAAAATCCTTGTCAGACTCTTGGATATAACCTCCCTCCAAATAATGGTGTGCCCTCCTCTTGGGGAAACCATCCCACTCTCAATGTAAATCAAACCTCCATCAAAATTCCCTCGGAAGAGACCAAGAATGGGACCTGCAAAGAAAACCCAATAACTGGAATTCTTGAAATCCCTTCTCCTCAGCCAAAATGAATGGTTCTAGTTCCACAATTGTGCCCCCCTTGCTGGAAACCCTCAATGGTGCGCCCTCTCACTTTCTAGGCCTGTGGATGGTATAAAATCCTCCTGCAACTGAGTATATCTGAAGTAGAATGGTGTGGGGGTGTATCACATCCCCGCGACCAGGTTTGGAACAAGCTAGGTGGAATCTTTCACCACTGAATTTTCCTCTAGGGTTTGTTAAGTCAAAACCCTCAAAAATCCCAATGCATGGGCTCACTAGCTAGAAGCCAGATATCAAAACTGATAATCAAATGAATGAGAGGATATAGACCCTTGCCTCTCTTTTATAATTCTTTCTTACCTTGTCCCTCCAAAGTGACTTTTACTTTATTAATTATTAATTAATTAATTAAATCACTTTAATTAATTAATTAACCTTTTTACCTTTGAAAAGCACCTTATCTCTCCTTGTGGATTCCTTGGCCACTAAAAGTCACTTCTCATCATCCTATCTTGTAGTGTGTTCCTCCTGATTCCAATGAGATATCACACTAAGAGGTTCCTCCAAGTATTATGACCAATATGAACTCCTTAGTGAATTTAATTAACCCATAGCCCAAAATAACTCAAAATCATGGAAATCGTCGGAATGCAACGAAACGAAAGCCCAACTATGCAGAATGGATCATAATGATGAAATGAGATGAGAGATGCAGGTCAGACCCCAAAATACCCCTCAATAGTCATTCTACTCGCTATAACCTCCATCTGGCTACTCTGGTCATTATAATACTCTGTAATGTAATGATGTACCAAAGTGGGGACATTACAGTCCTCCCTCCTAGAATATTTCTTATCCTCAAGAAATAACCAAATCCCTCCAAGTATAATACCAGGATCCCATGTCCACCTGTAGGACACATAGTAGGCCCCATCCATAGATGAACTATCATATACTCCACCCTCTGGGTTGTATATGAGGACATGAACTGCAATACCTTGTGAAGCATAATCCTAACATATACCAACACCGTGAATCTCCTACACATGACACATGGCCTCATCCCGGAATGATTCCATCCTCCAAATCCATACCAAGATCAACACAGCCTCCATAAAATACACATGTTGATGCCAGAGTGAGGTACTGCAAGACCTCCATGAGACACTCTCAAGTGATGGGCTCTCCTCAATGTTGAAGCTCAATAGAAAGTCAAAACAACTTACCCCTGCAAATCTCCACTCGCCCCTATCAGTAAATGCAATGATCAGCCCTACAATCCCCGGGTCCCATGCTAGTCTCTGTCGAAGATCACCATGCTAGAGTTGCAATACTATGACCATGCATGTTTTCTCCTTGTATATGTACTGGATCTCCCACTCTTGGATCCTCAAGATGGAATACCTATGGCAATAGGACCTATTGTCCATAAGTTGCATCCGTAAGAGAACCTCTGTGGAAATAGAATTTACCCAACCATCTCCATGCCCGATCATGAGGATCAAAAGGGAGAAGCTGTCTCGCTCCATATGACAAGTCCCTACATGCCCAATAAAAAACAACCCATAGTAAAGTATGTGGCTCTCTGGCGCACCTTGTGTCATCATAAGGTGAAACAACCTACCAACAAAATGGAGTCCTAGATCCCATGGAAAAGTTGGAAGTTTATCACTTCCAATCCCCTCTAACTGCTCCTGTATCAGAATGATCAGTGTTGGAGGCTCTCTGTGCTCACCCTCATGAGTATCTGTATCTATGTCACCCTCTTAACTGGATGCTATCACCTGGCCTATGATTCTCACCATCATGCACAAAGTCTCAACTATCTGACTATCATGATCCACCTATGTCCTGCTGTATGTTGTAAAAACACTCATGTCAGGTGGTCTCAGTCTAACCACTCTCCATGTCCTCTACCACTGTCTATCTCTCCTCATGTTGTTGTCTATGATAAAAGTGTCAGAAAAGGATAACATATACATCTATAGCTGACTGTAGGACTAGAACATATCGCATGCTTTGGTCAATCCCAAGGGTTCGACCATAATCTTGTCCATCAGTATCCATGATAAATACTCACCTGTAGTAACCACCAAACACCAGTCATCTAGTATGAATAGAAGTAACTCCTCCAACTGTTGGTCAACCAAAATCCATATCTCATCCCCCATGCAATTGTTGATACGATGAAGGTGATCTCTCATAACTGTGTTCTTCCACAAAGGAGTGACATCTACATGATCCACTAAGTGTGTTTCCTCCCTGCAATCCAATGTGTCCATATGAATCCTACTACATATCTCGACATGTCTTTGTGGACTATCACTCATCACTGTGTGCCCCTGCATACTCATGGCATATCCTATATGCTTTGGATGCATCATAGATCCTGGGTGTACTACTATATCGACCTCTACATGAAGTTAAACCACTCTCGGAACACAAATGGAAGTGTCCTCAAAATTGTCCCTGGCTCTAGAGTCCCCATGCATTGGTGAGTGCTCGACTGTCTCAAAGATCCTTGTGGAGGGTATATCCTATGCCTTCGGATCATAGCTCTCCATACTCATTAGTGACTCTGGGTACTCCTCATGATCCTCCATCAACTGGTGCTCCTCTATTACACCACCAACATCCTCTAGCATTGTAACCGAAGGATACATATGACTCTCCGCTAAGATATATGTAGTGGATCTCTAGCGAATCTCCTCAATAATCTCCTTTGATCTAGACTTTGATTCTTGAAGGGCTATATATATGCCTCTCAATAATCCTCAGGTGGTCTCCAACTCATGATTGAGGATGTCCACCTCCATCTCTTTCTCCCTTAGAGCCCTGTGATACATCTCGCCAATCCCCAATAGGTAGTCCCTATCTGTAAAAAACTACTGGTAGTCGGTCCTCATCACTGACACTCTCTCCCTGAGAGTATGAAATTCATCCATGGAAAATCCCTCATCTGAACTAACATGTGCCACTGATGCCCTCCAACAATAATCTGTCACCAATGCATGTGTGTCATCAATTCGCCTAGTGGCTGCCATGATCATATCCTCATTGACTCTCAGCTGTCCTGCCAAGTAATGTGACTCCTGATCACAGTCATGCTGAGGTTCTACCTCATGTCTCTCAGTACTAGTGCCAAGAATGGAATCCCCAACAATGCTCTCTGCATAATATAAAGCGTTGAACTGCCCCCTATCCACTGTGCTACTGGGTCCTCCTATATGTGACTACACATCATCCCCAACTGTTGGCTCGCTATGAATCATAATGTATCCAGTGTGAGCAATTGTATCCTCCTGTGCACTCACCCTGCTGTTATCATCTGCACCTGGATCCCTTATAGATGTGTCCAGACATGTACTATGGTCCTCCTGACCAATAAAGGGTACATCCTCACCACTGCAGGATGGTCCTGAAGGTAAATGTCCCATCCAACAATCAATATCCATAACCTTATCAACTAGTGGAATCTCCAAAATATGTGACTCAATGTCCTCATGCTGATATGTATGTATAGGGTCCCCTGTCTCCCAGTCATGTCTTTCCTCTTGGGTCAGTGGATCCATATGTCCCTAGTGTGCATCCTTCATGTACAGATCCTCTATCCTATATGACATTCCATTGTTATCCTCATGTGGTGTGGTTATCATGGGTGTCTGGAAATATGACAGATGTGTCATTGTCATCATAGGGAGCTCGTCATCTCTAGGTGCTAACATGTGTGAATCCTCACTAGTGTCACCACTCTGCTGAGGTGTAAGTGTTACACGTCAAAATTGCT
>ML779017.1:736814-749020 GCA_009831015.1 Picea engelmannii | reverse complement strand
GTCGATTAAAAGGTACTTCTATCATCCTCCCTTCTCATGCATTAGGCTTAGATAGATTTGAAAGGAAGTCAGTGTCCACGTTAAGCATTTTTCTGTCTAGGGTTAAGGTCAAGCCTTAGAGGTGATCTACCTGTCTGCAGGGAGATTTTCCTACAACAGTAAGGTCATCAATAGTATGTGATGTGACTACTGAAACATAGGTGTTATCATGCTATGCATCTCACTGATCCTCCAATTCACAAGAATCACTATCCTCATCAAGCGTGCAAGAATCACTAGCCTTTGTGTAAGAGTCACTAACATCATCAGACTGCTCCAAATAAGCATCTATCTTTGCATTTTCACACACCTCATCATCATTGTCATAGAACACCTCAATAATGTTCTTATTACCTCTAATCCTACATCTATGATCTGGTTTCCAAGGCACCTTGCAACTGTAGCAACGTTGCCTACTCCTAATTGGTGTAGGAATACTTTGTTCTTCCTTCCATCTCTCTCCCATTTGTCTAATCCATTCTCCATTCTATTGTATGTCAACTATAAACTCTCGTAGGGCTGAGCGCAATTCCTGTCTATCCATCTCTCCCTATGGGAGACCCTCGGGCTGGCAGGAATCTAATCTCTGATACCATTGTAATGTTCCCAAGACAGGATGCCAGGAACATCACATTTTGCATGAATTTTTAATTGTTTCTGGTTGTGGCATTTCATCAAACACTTTGTTGATTTACTTATGTTTGGGTGTTTACTTGCAGGTTGGCTTATTTAATTTGGCCTTAGTATTTATATTCAGTTATCACACATAGATATGAAGATATAATCAATGGAAATATAAGATACACCAAATATGGAACCAATAGAAAATATTTGACCTTTATTAATATAGTGAGCAAGAACCTGATACAGGAGTGAGGTCGATCTGGAATGAACAAACAGATGGATCCAACAAACATACTAAGAGATTCTACAAAATGATCCAATAAGAAGATGCAAGCCCCAATGACTGGATATACAATGAAGGTCAATACAAAAGAGATATGTGTTGTATGGAGTGCCAAACCCCCAATTGGATAGACCACGCTCTGCAAAAGACTATATACCCTCAACAACTTGGACCTATATCTAATGTTCTCCAAATTCTCCAACGAATACGCCAAACTGTAGATCGGCCCAATACAAGACCCCTGGTAAAGTCTCAGGTGGATCGATGAAGAGATAATCCACCAAATGAATAACCCTTTGTTGGTCTTGCACCCCACTAGATGACTAAAACCCTAGATAGTACGAACTCTCTCCTAGAGACCTCCCAATGGTCCACAAGTCCATTGATATGAGATATTGGGGCCCTGCAAGGAAAACACAAGTGCCCAAATCTCCAAAAGCCCTGTCAGACTCTTGGATCTAACCTCCCTTCAAAGAATGGTGCGCCCTCCTCTTGGGGAAACTGTCCCACTCCCAATGTAAATCAAACCTCCATCAAAATTCCCTCGGAAGAGACCAAGAATGGAACTATGGCACCTATAAAGAAAACCCAATAACTGGAATTCCTGAAATCCCTTCTCCTTAGCCAAAACGAATGGTTCTAGTTCCACAATTGCGCCCCCCTTGATGGAAACCCTCAATGGTGCACCCTCTCACTTTCTGGGCCTACGGCTGGTATAGAATCCTCCTGCAACTGAGTAGATATGAAGTAGAATGGTGTGGGGGAGTATCACATTCCCGAGACCAGGCTTGGAACAAGCTAGGTGGAATATTTCACCGCCAAATTGTCCTCTAGGGTTTGTTAAGTCAAAACCCTCAAAACCCCTAATGGATGGGATCACTAGCTAGAAGCCAGATATCAAAACTGATAATCACATGACTGAGAGAATAGAGGCCCTTGCCTATATTTTATACTTCCTTCTCACCTTGTCCCTCCAAAGTGAATTTTACTTTATTAATTATTAATTAATTAATTAAATCACTTCAATTAATTAATTAACCTTTTTACCTCTGAAAAGCACCTTATCTCTCCTTGTGGCTTCCCTGGCCACTGAAAGTCACTTGTCATCATTCTATCCTATAGTGTTGTTCCTCCCGATTCCAATGAGCTATCACACTAAGAGGTTCCTCCAAGTATTATGCCCACTGTGACCTCCTTAGTGAATTTAATTAACATATAGTCCAAAATAACTCAAAATCATAGAAATCGTCGGAATGAAATGAAACCAAAGCCGAGTTGTGAGGAATGGATCATAATGATGAAATGAGATGAAAGATGCAGATCATACCCCAAAATATCCCTCAATATTCACTGTACATGCTATAACCTCCATCTGGCTACTCTGGTCATCATAATACTCTCTAATGTAATGATGTCCCAAAGTGGGGACATTAGAGGAAGTTATGATGAATAACAATATATGTAAGAAATTGTGAAAAAGGATTATGAATGGAAGCATTGAGAGATTCAGAACTAGATTTTGTTTGATGCGGGAGCATTGCCTTCAAATTCAACAGCGCACACGTGGAGGCAGACATAGGACATCTCATCAATGACATAATTTCAAATCGAGCATTTAACTCAGAATTTAATGAGTTGTTGAGATATTTTTTAATACAACATTTTAAATTGTAACTTGTTTGTAATATCTAGAAGGACTGTAAGAACTATAGATACCGAGTGTCGAATCTATTTGGCAATAACTAGTAGTTATTGTAATAGGACAGAGTAGGTAATAGCTTTGAATTTGAAATGATAGATTTCAGAACAGGACGAGAGAGCTCGTGGAGAAGTTCTTAGATAATTATTCAGTAAGTCATTTGTAACATACATAATATATGAGAGAGAGTAGAGAAAATAGAGTAGAGTAGCAGGGACACTTTGTATTTTCGTTTTCATGAATGAATAGAACATACAAAAAATTGTCCCAAATCCTTGGATTGTGTTCATTTCATGTGAGATTGAACAAATGTTATTCTGTGTGTTTGATTTGTTACAATTTCATTTCATGTATGAGTGTTCAAGAAATTGACTGTATGAATTCATGACGAATTTGGTTGAGCTTCAATCGTTTCTCTTCTGATACTTGTATGCAAGGTTTGCATCTCGAATGCAAGGAGTTCGTCAACTGAGTCTTGGATTGACTCATAGAGAAGTTCAGAGAGAACCGAGGAAACTCAGACCAGGTGTAAGGTGTGCAAAACATCAAGGAGATAATAAGCTTCGAAGAACCAGATCCAAATAATGCCAGGTGGGCGAGAAGCATTTTCTTTTCAAGAAAATCCTTCGAACTAAGTTATTCAAAATCCCAAGAATGCAAGGTGTGCGTGGGAGATCGAAAATCCTTCAAGGGACAAAGCTCAGAAGGGATATCCTTTTACAGGTGTTGACGAGATCCAGGAGTTGGACTCGCAGGAGAAGTGAAGGTTGAAACCTTCGAAGTATCAAAATCTTCCAAGTCTGGGAAGAAATCACAAAAGCTTAGGAGGAGGAGCACAACAGTCGTCGGATAAGATGCAAGGAAAATATTTGGACCGTCGAATCCACGTCCATACATTCAGGAGAGAGCGTAGGAGGAAGAACATATCTGAACCATCGTATCCAGTGTGTGGACCAACAATCGTTTGATCTGGAAGAAGGTGCTCGAGACAAGTTATGAAATCATCGGGACCGTCCATCGGAAGAGACGCATGGAAAACGATCAACATTCTGTTGACTCACAAATCAAGAAAGCCAAAGGAAAAATTCGCGGAATCCGCAAAACATGAAATCGCGAAAAGATCCCAGCTGACGATTGAAGAGATATCTGGACCATTGATTGTCTCGAGAGAATTTCAGCATTTCGGGGATCGAGAGAATATAAGAGAAGATTCTTTCAACTTCGTGATACATGAAGTCCCGATACACGAAATTTCGATCTAATCTAGGTCGTTGGATAGCGAGACTTATGAACCATCGATCCAATCTAGTTATGATTTTTTGAGATTTGGTCATCGGGAGAACGAAAGTGAAGACTTTCCCAAAGTCACTAAAGGTGAATCACCAACTCAATATGGACCGTTGGTTAGTGGAGGATCTGGAACCGTCGGATCTTTGTGAATCAGAGATTTGGAAGGGAAGGAAGGGTCGTTCACTGGTTCTTCAAAGCGTGAAATCCCAAAATATTTGGGATTTGGGACTCAGTTCCTAGAGGGAGGTCACACCTAGTTCATATGAGAGAGGGGTAGCGCTTTCTAGGCCCCTAGTCGGGTTTTGGGATTTCAGAGGATAGAGTGTTGGATTTGTATCACACAAATATTCCCGAAGTCATGAGATGCGAAACACTTTTTGGTGTGGACCGTAGTCATAGCATCGTGGTCGCGTGGGAGAAGAGATTGCACCTCATGCTAGTTCACACAGGCGGAGTCTCACACAAGGACCTGTGGATTTGTTAGTAAAGGTTATAACAGGAACCCAAAGAGTTGTTCTAGCTTGAGGAGAAGAATGATCCAGTGACTGGGAGGTTGACAGATCCTACTGAAGTAGGGGAGTTTCATGAGGTGGTATCAGAGCTCATATTGTTTGATTTTTGCAGCAGAGAGTAAATGAAGAAAATAGTCTGATACACACCATCAGGTGGTATCAGAGCTAATTTTAATTTTTTTTACAGACAACAGACAAAAGGAGAAAGGAGACAATTTGGTATCATTTGTGGTATCAAATAAAATTTATTTATGTTTGTAGGTGACACAGTGAAATCATGCCACCCAGAAGGTGCAGAGCGAATGCATAAATGGAAGAAGAGATGAGGCAAGTCTAAATGAGATTGGACGTCACGGAGACAACGCATATAAGAGCACCAGACACTGGTGATGTCACTGAAGTTGAGAATGAATAAGAATAAGAGGCCGAAGAAAATATAGCAGAGGATGATGCAAAAGATCGCTTGATAAAATCTGTTTCAAAGATAGGAGCCAGAGAAAGAATAGAGGTACCTATATATGAAGGCAATTTAAAAGTTGAAGAATTGTTAGCTGGGTATGTGCTATGGAAAAATACTTCGATTACGAAGATGTCGAAGAAGACAAGATGGTAAAGCACGCAGTAATAAGACTGAAAGGTCATGCAACATTATGGTGGGATGAACTGCAAGTCGAATGAAGGAGGAATGGTAAGAAGAAAATTAAAAACTAGGATAGGATGGTAACCAATTTGAAAGCCAAATTTATCCTGAAGGATTACCAAATCAATCTTTACAGAAGATTGCAAAACCTGAAACAGAGGGGTTTATCAGTGAAGGAGTACACTGAAGAATTTTACCAACTGAACATCAGGGTTGGACAGAAAGAAAATGAGGATGAGAAGACAACCATATATATCAATGGGATGAGGTATGAAATCCAAGAGGAGATCAACATGATGTCGGTTAGTACAGTCGAGGATGCCTATCAAGCAACCCTGAAAGCTGAAGAAAAATTGGCCAGGAGACAAAGCCAACGAAGCAGAGGAGGAAATTCAAGCAGAGGCAAGGGAACCAGTAGAGAAAAGTTCTAGAAGTTGAAGCCTAAAACTTATAAACAACATAGTCACCATGACAACATGGAGGAAGAAGTTATTTTTCCAGAGGTAGAGGAAGAGGAAGAGCCAGAGGAGGCATGGTTAAATGCTATACCTGTGGAAAAGAAGGACACAAACTTGAGAATGTCCTGATAGAAAGAGAGAAGAAGGTGGAGAAGCAAACGTCGTTGAAGCACAAAAAAATTTGGAAGAAGAAGCAAAAGAAGGAGGAAGAAACCTCATGATGAGGAAAATTCTTCTTAAACCAAAAAAGGAACCAGAGGAACTAGTTCAATGAACAAGCCTGTTCATAATTGCTTGCAAGTCAAAAGACATAATTTGCAAGGTGATCATAGATAGTGGGAGCACTGAAAATATAGTATCCATATATATGGTGGAAAATCTGGAGCTAAAGACAATTGCACATCCAAATCCATAGAAGGTATCGTGGTTTAAAAAAGGACATCAAGTAATGGTAAGTCAACAATGCCAAGTTGAATTTAAAATAGGAGGTTACAAAGATGAAATATTGTGTGATGTAATTCCTATGGATGTTTGTCATATTTTATTGGGGAGACTGTGGAAGTATGACCAAAACATTATTCATGATGGAAGAAAGAATACCTACACCCTAGAAAATAATGGTAGAACACATATGTTGTTACCCATAGACGACAAAAATCAAAAGACAAAAGATAGTTCAAGCATACTTCTCATGAGTGGGAAGGAGTTCTTGAATGAAGTCAAGAAGAAGAAGGAAATGTAGTTTGTTGTAGTGAGGAAGCCTAGAGTTTTCCTTACCACACTCATTGCCACCCATTAGGAGCATCAACCATCATATTGAACTTGTTCCAGGAGCTAGTTTACCAAACAAAGCAGCGTATAGGTTGACACCTAGAGAGAATGAGGAAGTCAAGAGTCAAGTCCAGGAGTTGTTAGAGAAAGGGTTAGTCAGGGAGAGCCTAAGCCCATGTGTAGTACCGACTGTATTAAGTCCAAAGAAGGATGGAGGATGGAGAATGTGTACATA
This sequence comes from Picea engelmannii, assembly GCA_009831015.1. Lineage (NCBI taxonomy): Eukaryota > Viridiplantae > Streptophyta > Pinopsida > Pinales > Pinaceae > Picea > Picea engelmannii. The sequence continues at coordinate 742,469 of ML779017.1, read as the reverse complement.
TTCTCGAGCCATAAACAAGATAACCATTAGGTACAGATTTCCTTTACCGAGGATGGATGATTTGACGGACTGTTTGAGTGGAGCAAGCTATTTTTCCAAGATAGACTTGAAGAGTTGATATCATCAAATAAGAATGTGAGAGGGAGATGAAGGGAAAACAACATTCAAGACAAATGAAGGATTGTTTGAATCGCCGGTCATGTCATTTGGGTTGACAAATGCACCAAGTACATTTATGAGATTAATGAATGAAGTGTTGAAAGACTTCATAGGAAAATTTGTCATAGTATATATGGATGACATACTAATCTTCAACAAGACGAAGGAAGAACACTTAAGACATTTGACATTAGTGATGGAAAGGTTGTAGTGAGAGAAGTTGCTGATAAATTTGAAGAAGAGTTCTTTTATGAAGAAGGATCTCATATATTTGGGTTTCGTAATCTCTTCAAATGAATTGAATATGGACCGAAAAAAAGTGAGAGCGATCAGATAATGGCCATCGCTGAGCAACATATTTGAGGTAAGAAGTTTTCATGGGTTAGCAAGTTTTTATAGGAAATTTATCATAAATTTCAGTGGCATATGTGCACCCACGCTAGACACTGTGAAGAAGAAACACAAGTCCTTCAGTTGGACAGAGGAAGCTGAAAAAAGTTTCAAAGTGTTGAAGGAGAAAATCATAGAGCAACCAATTTTGGTCTTACCAGAGTTTGGAAAAACATTTCAAGTGAGATGTGATGCAAGTGGATTAGCTATTGGAGTAGTCTTGAGTCAGGATAATAAGCCAATTGCTTATTTCAGTGAGAAGCTGAATGATGCCAAGAAAAATTATTCCACATATGATAAGGAATTGTATGCAATGATTCAAGATTTGAAAAAATGGAGACATTATCTAATTCCTAAAGAATTTGTCTTGTACAATGATAATCAAGCTTTGCAATTTATTACTAGGCAAGAAAAGTTGAATCAAAAACATGCAAAATGGGTAGAATTTATGCAGAATTTTACTTTTGTTATTAAACACATTGTTGGAACTACTAACAAAGTTGCAGATGCTTTGAGCAGAAGGATTTTGATTGTACAGGAATTCCAGGTGGAGACTTTGAGGTTTGAACACCTCAAGGAGATGTATAGAAAAGATACAGATTTCAAAGAAACTTATGAAGCATGCAAGAATACTTTATTGGGAGACAAAAGCCCATGGACTGAATATTTGATTCAGGATGGATTATTGTTCAAAGGAAGTCAATTATTCATTCTGAAGTGCTCAACGAGAGACAACCTACTGAAAGAGAAACATAGTGGAAGTTTGGATGGACATTTTGGTCACGATAAGACATTTGCACAACTGAGCAATTCGTATTATTGGTTGAGCATGAGAATAGAGGTGAAAAATTTTGTGAACAAATGAAGAATTTGTCAGTATGCAAAGGGAAGATAACAAACTATTGGTTTGTATCAGCCATTACCAATTCCAGAAAGGTCGTGGGATGCAATCAGTATGGATTTTGTTTTTGGGATTTCCCAGGACTAAAAAAGGGAGCGATTCCTTATTTTTTGTGGTGGATAGACTCTCAAAAATGGAACATATCATACCATGCTAGAAGAAAAGTGATTCCACACACCTCGCCAATTTTTTTTAGAGTAGTGAGACTACATGGATTACCGAGGAGCATAGTTTCAGTTAGAGACAAATTTGTAGGACACTTTTGGAGGACTCTATGGAAGAGGGTGGGAACGAACTTATCCTTTAGTTCATCATATCACCCTCAGACATATGGACAGACTGAAGTAGTAAAAAAGAGTCTCGGAAACTTATTGAGAAGTTTAGTCACTGAGCAAGGTCGACAATGGGATCAGATTCTGGCACAAGCACAATTTGCATTCAAAAATTCAGTGAACAGAAGCACGGGAAAAATTCCATTTGAAATTGTGTATGGTATACAACCAAGAGGGATTACAGAGTTGAGAGATTTGAATCAAGATGAGTTTAGAAGTGTTGGAGCAGAATATTTTGCAACATAAATGAAAAAACTCCATGACAGAGTTAGAGAGAAGCTATAGGACAGAAGCCAAAAATACAAGAGCATAGTTGATCAAAAGAGGAGAGAAGTTCAATTCGAAGTTGGGGATGAAGTTTTAGCTCATTTGAGAAAAGAGAGGTCTCCAAGGGGAACACATAACAAATTAAAGATGAAGAAGATAGGACCATGCAGGTTCTCAGAAAATTTGCAGCCAATTCTTATGAGATTGAGTTGTCGGACAATGTTGGGATATCATCGATATTCAATGTTGCAGACCTGTATCCTTATAGGATATATGAAGTAGGAGACTCACATGATTAGAAAGAATTCAGTGGGAAGAGAAATTGCCCACAACAGAAAAACCTCATATGGAGAGAATTATTGAACAAAGGGATGGAAAGAAAGCCAAGAGGAAGACATATCCTGAATATTTAGTGAAGTGGAAAGATCATCCAATGGAAGATGCAAGTTGGGTCACAGAACCTGATATTTTGAAGCATGGAAAGATAGTGAAGGAGCTCATGGACAGGAGTCCATGAAATTTTTTAACCAGAGGAGTATGATGCAGGAGAATCACCTTCAAAGTCAACAATGCACATGTGGAGGCATACAGAGGACATCTCAACAATGACAGAATTTCAAATCGAGCATTTAACTCAGAATTTAATGAGTTGTTGAGATATTTTTTAATAAAACATTTTAAATTGTAACATGTTTGTAAAGTCTGTAAGGACTGTAAGAACTGCAGATATGGAGTGTCGACTCTATCTAGCAATAACTAGTAGTTATTGTAATAGGACAGAGTAGGTAATAGCTTTAAATTTGAAATGATAGATTTTAGAACAGGACGAGAGAGCTCGTGGAGAGGTCCTTAGATAGTTATTTAGTAAGTCATTTGTAGCATACAAAATGTATGAGATAGAGTAGAGAAGACATAATAGAGTAGCAGGAACGCTTTCTATTTTTGTTTTCATGAATGAATAGAACATACATAAAATTGTCCCAAATCCTTGGACTGTGTTCATTTCATGTGAGATTGAACAAATATTATTTTGTGTGTATGATTTGTTACAAGTTCATTTCATGTATGAGTGTTCGATAGATTAACTATATGAATTTGTGACGAAGCTGGTTGAGTTTCAATCGTTTCTCTTCTGATACTTGTATGCAAGGTGTGCATCTCAAACGCAAGGAGTGCGTCCACTGAGTCTTGGATTGACTCAGAGAGAAGTTTAGAGAGAACCAAGGAAACTCAGACCAAGTGTAAGGTGTGCACAGTGTCAAGGAGATAATAAGTTTCGAAGAACCAGAGCCGAAGAATGCTAAGTGGGCGAGAAGCATTTTCTTTTCAAGAAAATACTTCGAACTGAGTTATTCGAAATCCCGAGAATGCAAGGTGTGCATGGGAGATCGAAAATAATTAAAGGGATGAAGCTTAGAAGGGATATCCTTTTACAAGTGTTGACGAGATCCAGGAGAAGTGAAGGTTGAAACCTTCAGAGTATCGAAATATTCCAAGTCTGGGAATAAATCACAAAAGCTCAGGAGGAGGAGCACAACAGTCGTTGGATAACATGCAAGGAAAATATTTGGACCGTCGAATCTACTTCCAGACATTACAAAGAGAGCGTAAGGGGAAGAATATATATGAATAGTTGGATCTGGCATGTGGACCAACAGTCGTTGGATCTGGAAGAAGGTGCACGAAACAAGTTTTGAAATCATCGGGATCGTCCATCGAAAGAGACGCCTGGAAAAGAATAAGCATATAGCTGACTCGCGACTCAAGGAAGTCAAAGGGAAAATTCATGGAATCCGCGAAACATGAAATTGAAAAAAGATCCTAGCCGTCGATTGAGGAGAGATCTGGACCATTGATTGTCCCGAGAGAATTTTATCATTTCAGGGATCAGGAGAACAGAAGAGAACAGTCTTTCAACTTCACGATACACTGAGTTCCGATATGCAATTTTTTTTTCTAATCCAGGCCGTTGGATAGGGAGGCTTTTGAACCTCGATCCATTGTAGTTATGGTTTTTGGAGATTTGGTCATCGGGAGAACGGAAGTGAATACTTTCCCAAAGTTGCGAAAGGTGAATCACCGACTCAATATGGACCGTTGGTTAGTGGAGGATCTGGAACCGTCAGATATTCATGAATCGTATATTTGGAAGGGAAGGAAGACACATTCGTTGGTTCTTCAAAGTGTGAAATCCTGAAATATTTGGGAGTTGGGACCCAGTTCCTAGAGGGAGGCCACACTGAGTACATAGGAGAGAGGGTTAGCACTTGCTAGGACCCTAGTTGGGTTTCAAGATTTCAAAGGATAGAGTGTTGGATTTGTATCACACAAATATTCTCGAAGTCGCGAGACGCAAAATTCCTTTTGGTGTGGACCGTGGTCATAGCGTTGTGGTCGAGTGGGAGAAGATATTGTGCCTCATGCTAGTTCACACAGGCGGAGTCTCACACAAGGACCTGTGGATTTGCTAGTAAAGGTTCTAGCAGGAACCCAAAGAGTTGTTCTAGCTCGAGGAGAAGAATGATCCAGTGACTGAGAGGTCGATAGACCCTGCTGAGGTAGGGGGGCTGCATCATTATTACAGAAGGAGGAGAAGACTATGATAAATGCTTGTTATCGTAAATCAGATACACCTATATCTGAGCTATTATATCTCTTGCAGTATCTGTGGATTGAATTTTACATTAGTTGGTTGTAAAAGACTATTCTCCCAATACAAAATTTGAGGAAGAATATTATGTAAAGCAATCTCAAGTTTTTGAGGTATACCAGAAAGAGACCCATGTATGGAGATATAAGAATACCTTGTATGGATTCAAACAACTTGATGCAGAGTATCTCATATACAACAAAAGCGTGGTGAAAATTTTATCTGATAGAGATAGTGTATTAGAATAGTTACTCAGAATTTTGGGATGATGGATTGCTAATCCTTGGAAAAACTCTCATGATGACAGAAGAAGTGCTACTTGGATATGTTTCAATTTGAGCATTTCCACGATGTCATGATCTAGAAGGAAACATACGTGATGAATTAGACCATGATATATATTGTAATGATCAAAGCTACATGAAGCCTTCAGAGAAAAGATAGTGTTCCATAATAGACCAAAGTACATTGAAATCAAGCATTACATTCTCCATGATGAAGTCCATAAAAGAGAAGTGGTTCTCTAATATATCTCCACAGATGATAAGATAACAAATATTTGGGTAAAACTTTTTTCCAAAATGAAAATCTTGCAAGATGGGGTTCATGGAGACGACTTCCTTATTGAAAAAGGAAGAGATTAATCCCAGGTTGGGAGGGAGGAATGATGTGTTATTGATTTATGGACAACCATTTTTTAGTTCGAAAAATGGTCTAGGATGGGAAGTTCCTTTCCAGTTTGGAAAGTGGTTTGAGATTTCTGACAGACATGCATTTTCTAGTTCAAAAAATGGTCCAGATTGAACAATCATTTTCGTAATGAAAATGGTTCGATAGATTGTTGATGTACCATAGACAATGATTCCCCTTGTGGCCAGTGTGGGGGAATGGTTTAGGAAATTCATTCTTCTTGGTAGTCACTCTGAGTAGTGGTCAAGTAGAATGGTCTGCCTTGT
>ML779017.1:687307-717173 GCA_009831015.1 Picea engelmannii | reverse complement strand
TATGGACAGAAGCCACCGTCAGTTCTCTCATACTTACCGGGTACCTCGAAGGTCCAGGCGGTTGACCAAACACTTACAGTTCGAGAGGATATTCTTCGTACCCTTAAAGAGAACTTGGTCATGGCCCAGAATAGAATGAAGCAACAAGCAGATCAAGGTCGCTCGGAACGTCAATTTGTAGAAGGGGATCAGGTGTTTCTGCGAATGCAACTATATAAGCAAACTTCCCTCAAGGCCGAGTAGTGTCAGAATCTAGCACCCAAATTTTATGGCCCTTACACAGTTCTCAAGCATGTGGGACAAGTTGCATATCAGTTAGCTCTGCCCAGTCAGTCGAAGCTACATCCCGTTTTTCATGTTTCATGCTTGAAGAAGGTGATTGGAACCAGGTGCCAAATTCAAACCAACCTTCCAGAGTTAGCTGAAGAAGGATGCATTTGGCTACAACCAGAAGCCGTTTTGGACCAGCGGGAGCATCACCTGCGTTAGAGAACCATCAAGGAAGTGCTAGTACAGTGGAAATATATGACTCCAGCAGATGCCACTTGGGAACCAACTACAATTCTGCAGCAGTTTCCACATATCAAGCCTTGAGGACAAGGTTGTTTTTAAGGGGGAGGACATGTTAAGGTCCTAACCCGCACATAGGTAGATCAATGTATTCGGATGTAATAAAGGTCATTATTAATAAGACCTTTCAATAAAATAGAATAAGGCGGATGTAAGAAGACCTAATAGAAGCTTTCGCTTCTAGAAGGATCTTCATCTAGATGCTTCTCTTAATAGACATATTAGTATAAATAAGAGTCGAGGGTATGAAAACCCTAGCTTGGAGATTATTGTAACAGAGCGTTGCTCGACTAGAGGTTGCCCCCTCGAAGAGGCCTGTGAACATTGCTATCTGATTCAAAGTGCTATTTCTGTTGCTATTTCGTATATCATTTCTGTGTATTGTGAAGATTATGATGGATATTTTACTGTTATTCTGTCATTTCTAGCATTTCATTTNTGTTCTGCATATTTTATATATCTGGTATCTTGCACTCAAGGCATGAATGTCAACATGGAACGAAGGAAAGATAAGTATCTCTACACTAATATGCATGAAATTTTCATTGTTAAAGTTCATTGTATATTGTATCAATGGTTGAAAAGGAAGACTTTGACTAATACTAATTTGAAGCCACTAGAGTTGATAGTTTGGGATCAAGCCTCAATTGATAGGCTAAAGGAATTAGATAACAAGTGGACCTGAGCCGTTGATTTATAGTTTTCTCGAGTAAAGGAGGGACATAAAATTGAGTTTGTTGTAGAGTACATTGATTCTTTTAGTGAGGTTGAAAGAAATTTCATGGAAGGTCCCTGAAGAAGGCGATTGGAAGAAATCCCACTCTAAATAAAGATGTTATTCATGGAGAAAGGGATGATGTGCATGGATCCTGATAGGATGGCTGAGTAGACTCCCTTGGCACCAGGGGTTGAAAAGACGAGGAGGAAATGAGAAAGTAGATGGATATGTTAGGGAGAATCCAAATTTTGTTGAGATGAGGTGAGGAATGGCATGGACCCATAGGAGCAGAGGATAGAAAGATCTGAGAGATATGAAAGATGAGTTGAGTTAAGAGGGTGAGCATAACAATGAAGTTAAAAGAAGATAGAAAGGGGTGTGCAATGAGGGGCCAGACCCAATATGAAGAGAAAGGAGATCCCAATAGGAGAAAGTGTGGAAGAGTGCAGAATAGTGTGTTGTGCCAGAGAGGAGCATAGATGAATATAGTGTTGGGTATGTGTTATATTCTTTGCATGCATGTGTGTGGGTGCGTCAGATATGACAACTATGGTTGGCGATCCCTCGTAGTAGTGATTTTTTTGTGTTGTGTGTCCCGGGTGCTTTCATAGTGGGGTTCTAGGGGGGGTAGGTATGCCCCCCCCTGGTTATGTGCAACATTTAGGGCAACGTCCTGAAATTTGTTTTGGGCAGTTTTTTCTATTTTTAGAGGATTTTTCTATTTTTAGCAGTTTACTAAAAATAATCTCGGTTTTAGGGATTAGGGTTTTGGTATCCACGGAATACCTAAAAACATTGTATATATTGTATAGTGAATGGTGAAATTCGAGATATAATGAATATAAGAAAGGTTTTCCCGGTTGAGGGTTTCCGGTGTAAATCTCTGTGTACTATGTGAATGAGCCATTGATTAAATTATGTTTTTCTTAAGAATCTATATGCATTCCTTTACTTCACAGGTTTAAAAATTACATGTGGTATTAGAGCTTGTTTTTGGCTTTAGAGGTACGCCTTTGTTGTTGAGGGTTTGACTCGGTCTTGATAGATCAAGTTTATCTTCAGTCTGTGATAAACCTGGGTTTAATGGGAGATATTGTAGTGGAGATTCGAGTATAGAAAGAGGAATGGTGAGCTCATCTAAAATCGAGATAAAGAAGTTCAACGATAAAAACTTTGAGCTATAGAAGCTCAAGATGGAGGACCTTATTGTAGACAAAGAACAATGGATCACTGTGGATCCTGGTACACAGCCTACTGGTACACTATCTACTAGCACACAGGATACTGGTACACAACCTACTCATACACAAACTACTAGTACACCAGGTACTGGTATGTCGAAGGAAGATTGGGAGAAGTTGGACATAAGAGCAAGGAGTACTATTCGAATCTTCCTAGAAGATTCGGTTTTGTTGAATGTCTCAGGAGAATCTAAAGCCAAGGAACTATGGGATAAGTTGGGGAATTTGTATCAATCAAAGTCCCTGGTAAACAAGTTTTTTCTTCGAAAGAAGTTGTATCATCTTAGGATGGAAGATGGAGATTCTGTGATAGAACATCTAAATGCCTTTAATACTCTAGTAAGTCAACTTGTCTTTGTTAATATTACAATTGCAGAAGAAGATAAGTGTATTACTTTGTTATGTTCTTTGCCAGACTCTTGGGATAATATGGTTGTAGTAATTGGTAGTACCACAAAATCTACATTGAAGTATGAGGATGTAGTTTCATCCTTGTTATCTGAAAAGATGAGGTGAAAAAGCATGGATGGTCACAACACAGATGCTTTATTTGTAAGAGGGAATACCCAAGACAGGAACCCTGGTAAGCCTTTGGGGTGGAGATCTAAATCTACAGGTATATCTAAGTCTCTAGGAAAATCTTTGAGGAAATGTTGGAAGTGTGGTAAAACAGGGCATTATAAGAAAGATTGCAAGTCTAAGAAGGTTGAAAAACCAAAGGGATATGATAGTACCTCTTCCACAGAGGCGAAAACCTCCATTGAAGAAGGAGGTGATCTTTACCTGGAATCTACAAGTACACATGCAAGCCGTGATGTATGGTTGATCGACTCAGGTGCGTCATACCATATGACTCCTCACAGGGAGTGGTTCTCTGAATACGAAAAATACGATGGTGGTGATGTATTCCTAGGAGATGACTTGACGAAAAAAATCTTGGCACATGGAAGGGTTAAGTTGTTGCTAAAATATGGAAGGATTAGAACTCTCCCTAGGGTTCTGCACATTCCAAAGCTAGCTAGGAGCCTAATATATATAAGCAATATGGATGATGCAAGAGTGGATACTATATTTGGAAAGAACACTTGCAAGATGGTACAAGGAGAAATGGTGTTGATGAGGGGAGTTTGGTGTGGAACTCTGTACAAGTTGTTGGGAAGAACTTATACTAATGGATGTAACGGTTCTATTGTCCTTGAGCAAACATATAAATAAGACAAGACCAATATCGTCCCTGAAAAGAAGACCATGTTGTGGCATCAAAGACTGGGGCATATTGGAGAAAAGGGCCTTTGAACACTACACGATAAAGGTATGGTTGGAGGTATGTCTAATTGCACTTTGGATTTTGATTTCTGTGAACATTGCATATATGGTAAACATAATTGAGTAAGATTCCCATCAGGTGCTACAAGCGAAAAGGGGATCTTAGAGTTTATACATAGTGATGTGTTTGGACCTGTTCCTGTTCCATCCCTAGGTAAATCTGTTCATTATGTTTCATTCATAGATTATTTTTCAAGGAACACATGGATTTATTTTCTTAGAAAGAAATATGAGGTATTTGATAAATTTAAAAAGTTTAAGGCTCTAGTAGAAAATCAGACAGAGAAGAAAATAAAGGTATTGAGAATAGACAATTGTGGAGAATTCTGCATAAATGAATTCGAAGAATTCTGTAAGAAGTGTGGTATAGAAATGCAGAAGACTACTCCATACACTCCTCAGCAAAATGGAGTTGCATAAAGGATGAACAGGACACTGATGGAAAAATCAAGGAGCATGCTCAGCAGTGCCAGGTTAGGACAAGAATTCTGGGTAGAGGAAATGGGTACATCATGTTACCTGGTCATTTAATCACCTTCATCAGAGTTGGGTGATAAAACTCCACACGAGGTATGGTCTAGAAAGAAACCCTCTCTTCAACATCTTAGAGTGTTTGGTTGTGAAGTTTATGTACATGGTCTAAAGGAAAATAGAAGTAAGCTGGATAAAAAGGATGAAAAGTGTATCTTTATTGGTTATAAAGATGGTGTGAAAGGTTATAATCTTTGGAACCCAGGAACCAAGAAAACTGTTTACAGTCGAGATGTTGTTTTCAGAGAGGTAAAAGATGTGTCCAAACAGGAATTCCTACCAACATAAGACAAACCTGAGAAAATAGATCTTGAGTTGGATGATGCAAAATATGAATCATCTGAAGAAGAGGAAGCGGAAGAAGAAGAAGAAGAACCTCATACCCCAATATTGAGGAGATCAGTGAGAGATAGAAGGAAACCAGAAAGGTATAGTCCACCTGATTTTCATTCCAATTTTTCTTTATCCATTACTGATGATGATCCCAGAACTGGCAGGGAAGCAGTGAAGTCAGAGGATAGTAAACTCTGGAAGAAGGCCATGGTTGAAGAAATGGATGCCTTGGATAAGAATGAGGCATGGGATATAGTTGAGTTGCCAGCTGGAAGAAAATTAGTTGGTAGAAAATGGTTGTTCAAAAATAAGTTTAATGCACAAGGTAAAGTGGAGAAATACAAAGCTCGGTTAGTAGCAAAAGGTTATTCCCAAGTAGAGGGAATTGACTTTGGTGAGATTTTTTCTCCTGTTGCTAAGTTAACTTCTATTAGATCTCTTTTATCTATTGCTATTGCTTTTGATCTTGAAGTGGAACAGATGGATGTGAATACAACATTCCTACATGGGGATCTGGAAGAAGTCTACATGAAGCAGCCAGAAGGCTTTGCAGTGAAGGGAAAGAAAGAGTTGGTCTATAAGATAAAGAAGTCATTATATGGTCTGAAACAATCACGTAGGACGTGGTACCCAAATTTTGACACATACATCCTTAGATTGGGATTTGTAAGAAGCAAGGCTGATCACTGTGTATATTCCAAGAAGGTTGGTAATCACTTCATTTATGTCGTGCTGTATGTTGATGACATGTTGTTGGTAGGAAATAACATGGATGTTATCAAGGAGGTGAAATCGCAACTATCCTCCAAATTTGACATGAAGGATCTCGGTGCTGCTAACTTCATTCTGGGAATGGAGATTAAAAGAGATCATTCAAATAGGAAACTCTAGTTGAATCATAGAAAATATGTTGAGATGATATTGCAAAGGTTTAATATGCATGGAAGTAAACCAGTCAAGGTTCCTATTCCTATAGGTGTAAATTTATTTGCAGATCAGTGTCCCAAGACATAGGAAGAAGAAGAGGACATGTCCCATGTTCTGTATGCCAGTGCAGTTGGTAGTTTGATGTATGCAATGGTCTGTACTAGATCAGACATTGCACATGCAATGGGAGTTTTGAGCAGGTATATGTCAAAACCAGGGAAGGAGCATTGGACAACAGTAAAGAGGGTCTTCAGGTATCTTTGTGGCACCACCAGTTATGGATTGTGCTACCAAGGAAGACCAGGATTGGACAGAGTGGTCGACATACATGGCTTTGTTGATGCAAATTAGGCTGGAGATCTGGATCGCAGAAGATATACAAGTGGGTATGTGTTTAACCTATTTGGGGGAGAAATCAGTTGGATGAGAAAAAGACAAGATGTAGTGGCACTCTCAACTACAGAAGCTAAATACATGGCAACCACTCATGCAAGCAAGGAAGCAATATGTTTACAAAGATTGTGTTGAGGTATTGGGTTGGTACAAAAAGTAGTGATATTATATTTTGACATTCAGAGTGCAATCTTCTTGGAAAAAAACCCAGCTTATCATTCAAAGACAAAGCATATTGATGTTCAGTATCACTTTGTGAGAGACATGGTTGAGGAAAAAAAGGTGTTGCTAGAAAAGGTTGACACTTTGAAGAATGTTGCAGATTCATTGACAAAGTTTGTGAGCACAAAAAAATTCTTATGATGTAGACTAACAATGGGCATTGTTGCCCTAGATTGTTGACTATATAATCCCTTGGACCCATGGATGCAAAGAAAACAACAAGTGGGAGAATGTTGGGTATCTGTTATATTATTTGCATGTGTGTATGTGGGCGTGTCAGATATGACAACTACGCATGGCGATTCCTCATAGTAGTGCTATGTTTGTGCCATGTGCCTATGGAACTTTCCTAGGGGGGTCCCAGGGGGGTAGGTATTCCCCCCTGGTTACGCACAGCATTCGGGGCAATGCCCCGAAATGATTTTTGGGTGGTTTTTGCTATTTTTAGCGGTTTAATAAAAATAATCCCGGTTTTAGGGATTAGGGTTTTGGTATCTACGGAATACCTAAAAAAATTATATATATTGTATAGTGAATGGTGAAATTCGAGATATAATGAATATAAGAAAGGTTTTCCCGGTTGAGGGTTTCTGGTATAAATATATGTGTACTATGTGAATGAGCCATTGATTAAATTATGTTTTTCTTAAGAATATATATGCATTGCTTTACTTCACAGTTTTAAAACTTATAGATAGGTCTGTAAAGAGTGGCAACATTGATAGTAGGGTGTCCAATGGGGATAACAGTAGTAGCAGTAGTAGTATTCATAGGGGTACATAAGATGAATTCCAAACCCCTTGGTTATTTTAGAGTGTCGTAACCTCGAAGGAAGATGAGGCACAAAGTAGAGGTGTAAGATAAGGAGAATAAGATGGAGGATCCCCTCGTGGTGGGAGAGAAGAATTGACGATAGTGGATGGGATTGCATAGATGTAGGTAGGAAATGCTTTAGATCACTTCACAAGATATGTTAGAAGAATATGGAGTTAGCCCCTCTTTGAACCACCCCTCTTGTGCATCTGTAATCAAGAAGAAGAGACAATAGATACCAAGGTGATTGGAGTAGGAGAAAGATTAGAAGGAGACAAAAGATAAGAAATGAGGGAAGAAGAAGGTGAATTCAATACTACTTCACCAAGAAGAGTATCAATATTGAGAATTCTGACACGCAACAATCATATTGGAGGAATTAGTTCAAGATTGAGGATGTTGAATCAGGATAGTACCATGAGGTTACCCATGTTCTATGGAATGGGTAGAGATGATGCATAACAACATTGGTTCATGTGAAAATATATATGTTCTATGAAGAGGGTCACATATGAGGCATCGAATATTGCACAGATGGAGACCAAATTTAGGGGCAGAGCTCTGACGTGGTGTTGGAAAGTTGGTTGTCATTGAAGTCAACCCTAGAAGAAGTCTAGAATCCTGTAGAAGTGATGGGTGTATTTGAAGAAATATCCAAAGTGATCCCCTTCTGACATATATCTAAGCATGGCCCTCATGGGAAGACACTTTGAAGAAGTCTACAAGAATCCCAAAGTTGATTGAGAAAAGAAACATGAAGGACATTAAAAATACATGCAAAACTCTCATAGATGGTGTTGTAACATCGTCCAAATTTTATAAATTTGGAATTTTCCATGATTTATAAGTTAGGGTTGATAAAAAATTTAGTCTTGCAAAAACAAAATAAAAATAATGTTTTTTTATAAAATAATAAAAATAAATGGAAATTAGTTTAATTTTGAATAAATACAATGAAATCTCTTTCATAAGATTTTTACCTTTATTCAACTCTCTTTTGACATGGCTCCCATATGTGAATTTCATCCCCATGGGTATGTTGTTAGCCTAACCATGCCCGCCCCCCTACAAATCAACATGGGGCCAACATGTGTCTAGCATGACATCAACCAACAAAAAAGGTAAAGGATTTAAAATTATTATTTTTAAATTGATATTTTGTCAACAATAAAATGACATGTATACATTTCAAAGATAAAAGGGGAAAAAATCAATTTTTTGGTTTATTTTGAGTTTGTAAAGAGTTTGAGCACTCGATTGAGAGTTCCTGCAAAATTCACCATCATCACTCTAGTCTGATACCTGTACCAAATAACATCTTCCATTGGTAAACCTAAATATTGTTTATCCTTTCTATTGTCATTTCTAAAATGCAATCCTATCAACCTACAGAAAGTAAGAAAGATATAAAAGTCATAGAGGAATATCTTGTAGCAAAAGATAAGGATGTTTTTTATCCTATCTTATCTTTTGATCTCTTTGAGTTATACCAGTCGAAAAACCAGGGTTTTAGGGATCTAGATGACCATTATTATGCATGGGAGTCCAACCTCGCCAATTTTTTAGTACCCCAGGTATATCACTTTTAGGAGTTTGTAGTTTGGTGCATTGCAAATTACTTCCCATCCAAGAGAGTCATAATTTGCACAACTGGTTCTATTCTCATTGAACTAAACAAGATGACGACATGGTTAATGAATCTCGATAGCCAACCACTAAATGAATTAGTAGTAGCCAAATGTTTTGGAGAATTCAAATCAAGAGAAAGGGTTACCTTGTTACAGTCATATCTTTGTACAAATCTCGATGTTTTGGGTGATAATGTTTTCATTCAATCAAATCTCTTTCCTGAGACTTCTTGGAAAATTATTTCTATGATTTCTATGATATTAGGGAAAAATATGATTTAACAGATGATGAGTTTGTGTTGGGGATAATGGTTTCAATCTTCCCAATTAAAACCAAACCCATCACTAAATTTAATTATGCCCAATTCTTAGCAGATCAAATCCACTACCAAATTTTTGAATTTGAATCTCTTATAAGCTTTAGATAGCAGTCTTACCTTTTTCAGCTTTTTTTGTTTACACAAGCCTTTCATTTTATGCATCTAGGGATAAAGGTTGAATATAATCTTGGTAACCCAACTTCAATTACTCACTGGACTTCTGTGATTAAGAAGAAACATTTGAATGTTGAATTTCCACAGTATGTTGATAAGTTTATGTATAAACCCTACCAAATCATACAGAATGAAGTTCCTCCTAGAATCTTTCCTGAGTGCAAATGTTTTTACAATTAAGCCCAGACAAAAGAGTGGGAGACTGGTATATATTTGAACATCATACTAAAATAATAATTTATGGCTATCAACTCTCTCCATTCCTCTTACCTATTTTCTTTACTCCAAGAATTGTTTCTCTTGAATATGTTAAGCAAAAATTGAACTTTGATGAAATTCACTTTGTGGCAAATAAATATAAGGTAACCTTTAAATTGAAGAAAGAGGTAGATCCTTTTATTATAAATACTAGATAGACACTGTAGGTGACATAAATATGCTTTCAACCTTGGGATTTCAATAGGGAGAACCATGGCGTTATGACTCTCATGGAATAATTTTGTCAAAAATAATTTTACATGGGAAGAGTCCTTATCATCATCTACAAAATGAGAAACTGGAGCTATTGGAAAATCAAGACAGTTGGAAAGATATGCAAAACGTTCTATAGATCCATGGTAAAGCATATAATTAGTTAGTAAAGTCTCCAATCACACAAAAACCACAACAATTTGAGAAGACATACAAAAGAAAAACTTCATATTCTACTTCAAAGAATTTAGAAATAGGGGAAGAGGGATCAACCAAAAAATAGAAATTAGAAGTACATGAAGAAGAAGAAGAAGAAGATCGAGAATTGATAGAAGCAATAATGACAAAGAAAAAGGGCCATGTTGTAATATCTTCAAAAAATCTCAAAAGTGAGGGAAGTCAAAGTGACAAAGATCAAATTATGAAGAAAATGGTTGAGATGGGAGAGAAGATGGAAATATATGAAAAGAGAATTGAAATCTTAAAAGGAGGATCTTCATTGGTTCAAGAAGCAGAGACAACAAATCTGACAACTGGAATATCAAGGGAACTAACATATTTGAATATTAAAGGTGTTGAAATTGAAAGCTTAAAGAAAACAATCTCAGAGAATAACGAAGAAATCATATATAAAGAAAACGTTATTACAAAATATTATAAACTGAAGGCTAAGATGTTAACTGATATGGAACATATGAAAACTAAATTGTCAAACCATATTTGATAGGAGCCAAACATCTCATTTGGGATGAAATCATCAGTGAAGTATCCAAGATTTGGGATTATTTCAAAATAACAGAAGATGAAATGTTGTTGATAGATGAAGCAGATGATGTAATCCAGAAATCATTTCATGAATTAGGAACAAAACCTCAATTTTCCACTCAAATCATAAATTTCCTAAATTGTAATTCTAGACAGATATTATCAAGAAAAGGTGTTAATGATATAACAACAATGATTATGGAAACATAAAGAATTTTCTCAAAGAGGAATCTAATACCGCAAGCTCAAAATGAATGCATAGAATTGAAAATAAATGTGGAATATTTTTCCAACAAATTTGAGAATTTAGTGAAGATGGAGTTACCTTTAGCTTGGGATAAAGATGACAAGTTACTGTCATTTGAAAAACACAGAAAATTCTTGTTCGTTTTCAAGGAAAAAGATGATAAGTTTCAAAATATGGCCAATACTCTAAGAGGTCAAACCATTGATGACCTACTCATAGATGACTTCTATCTTTTATGGAAGACAAATAACTTATTTTCACATACCCCTACATACGAAAGATACACTAAGTTAGATATTTCATTCAAGAAAATGAAATTAGTCAGTTATCCTTAATATGCTACTTGGAATATCTTCCTTCAGATGTTGACAGGATAACTCACCAAAGAAGATGAAGAAAATTAGGATTTGACTCCTCCAACAGTCCTATTTTCAAGGAGTCAAAGATTTTGATGTATCTCAATATTCTAAGAAATAGGATTGTTGAGCCTCTAAATTGACATCCCCACTACCCTATTATACTCCTCATTTATACTTTTTGGCCTATCTAATCTTGGATTAATGACAAAGAACACTACCATTATCCATTGATGCGGTCATAAGGTAAAGTATAATTGAATTCATGCATTTTGTGGTTTATTGAGCTAGGATACTAAATGTTTCATGTACTAATGTTTTAAAAATTTCCATGTGTTACCTTTGACCTCTAGATGGGTCCAACGTTTCTGTATCGGCTCATCCATCCGGTACTTATGTGCCAGATTGCCACTGTCTGAATCTGGTACCAAGCACACCTTCCATTTAGATCTGGTACCGAACCATTCACTGTCACAATCCGGTACCAACGGCCATAGACTGTTCTTTTCTGGTACTAACCACTTGTGTGATGTTCGGATCCGGTACCATATACCGAATCTCACCTATCACGATCTGGTACCAATACAAGAAGCAAAATATACCAACTTTAGCTCCAGATCGTGCCCAAGATAATTGTTGGATGTTTGTTGAATCATCAAAGCTCTAGCAAGGATATGTTAATCTAGCTTGTTTATTGCTTCATCCTCATACACTTCGTGTCATGAGGATGAAAATTAAAATATGTAGCCGAATATATAATTTTGGCAATTGACTGATCTGCAAAAGATTTCACCTCCTTGTGTTTCACGACTAAGACTATTTAAATAGTCATGGAAAAGATGGTGGAGGTAGTAGAGAGTTATCATAACACAACATGTGAAGCAGCGTTACATATTGTAGAACATATTCTGAGTTGAATTTTAATAGAAGGAAGTCATTTATCTCCATGTCTTGATCATTATGAATGAATGTGAGATGAGTTGTTAGCATAGTTTAATTCTATGTTTTAAAGTTTGAGTAAGAGTAATGTGTGGATTGAAAGCAAGATTACTGTAGACTCTAGTCGCTAACCTGTTGAAGCATCAAGGGCCCACCACCCAAAAAAGGTCGACATCCTTATAGATTAGTGTTAGTAGTTGATTTCAATAGTAAAAATGTTAGACTAGATGAAGATTTGATCCTTTCAGATGATAGCAATATAGTTCAATTTAGGGTTTCGATTATATGATTTCTTAGAGATCTTTACTTACTTTGCTTTGCATATGCTCTGTTTTTGTTTTTATGGATTTGATTTTGTTTCATGGACATGAATGTTTCTAGCAGTAGTTAGACATATTTGAAGTAGAACTAGTGAATTTCACAACACATTGTGAACCACAACATACTCAGTATATTGACTATTGAACTACCCATGCTATGTCTTGATGATTGATGTGTGATTTCCCTTTCAGAAGTGTGAATGCATAGTTAGTTTTTGGGGTTAGATAACAGATTTGATCTATCAAACAACTCCATCTCATACTTTCATGTGCCATAATGGATTAGATATCCTCTCTGTGAAAGACAACCAAATTGTGTTTTGGTTTGCTGGTTTGCTTTGTTTCCAGCATGCATAATCTAGAATAGTTATATACTCATGACATTAGAATTTCCTTTCTTACTGGTGTCTTGTAACTCTATTTATTACGAATCCCAGATTGATAATTAATAAGTGTATTATACTAATCATATAAGTAGCACAACATTTTGGCGTCGTTGTCGGGTAGTTGCAAAGATAGGAAATGATTTTTAGCTTAGATTGTTTTCATAGTTTTTGAATGATTTTAAAGGCTACTTAAGGGAGGAGGATAAAAAGTTTAAGACATGAGTGAAGATCCATGTGGCCACTAGAGTGGGGTTCTTCGAAGCCAATTTTCCTTCTTACCTTCTAGATAGAATTAGGATTTCAATTCAGTTAAGCATCAATTTTCCATTTTATGCATATATATAGAGATAATAAGGGTATATTTGTAACCTCTAAAGATTCAAAAATAACCCCCCCTCACTAATTCAACTAACATTAGTGCAGGAAAAATTCCACTAGGACAAAGTTCAAGGGAAGCCAATGAGGCTCCAGGAGAAGAACCTAAAATGGAAGAATCAACATTGAAGCAGACAGAACATGAGTCTGTTGAAGGAACTGAATGTTCATGAGACACACAAAATCCAGTTTCTGAACCATCCATCAGTGGAGAAGGAACACCTAGAGAAATGGTATAAGAAGAAGGAAATTCAGCCACTGAAACTGAGACCTTGGGGTTTCTAATCTTGGATATTTCTAGAAACATCAGCATGAAAAACATCCCACTATCATCGCTACCCGCTTTCAGAGGTATGTCAACTGAAGATGCAGAATTATTTTTATTCGAGTTTGACATATTATGTAGAAGCTATAACTACTCAGATGATGCCCAGAAACTTAAATTCTTCCCTGCCACAATGAAAGATTCAGCCTTAAGATGGTTCATGAGCTTAGGAGAAAATACAATTCTCTCTTGGGGTGGTTTGAGTGTTTTCTTTCTTAGAATGATTATCAGATGAAAGACACATTTTTGGCAGCAAACAAAAGATGAAATCCCTGAAGATTACTTAGAAAGGTTCTTATACAACTATCAAAAATCAAAATTATTTACCACAGACCCAACTGTAGTAAGAACTGTATTTTTGAAAGGTATTAGAGATGACTGCATAGAAGTTTTAAATTTCTTAAGTTAAGGAGATATTACATATTACTGTAGAAGATACTTAAGAGGACAAGCTAAAACAGGTAAAGCACCAAGAGATTCTTTGAGCAGAAATACAAAACAAAGCTCAGGGAGTGTCACCATAATTGAGTTAGGAAACTTATTGGAGAACTTTAAAACAAACATCTTGAGCATAATCAGTAACCAGTTAGATACCCTAAAACTGAAAAAAAAAACAAGAAGAAGAGGTTGTTTTAGCAATTTTTTGTCCTAGATGTTGAAAGAAGCACGGTGAGAAAGAATTACCATTAAATGTCATAGAAATATGTGGCATGTGTACTCTAGAGCACCCCACATATGAGTGTCCAAATTTTCTTGAGCTACAAGCCATGTATAGGGGAGGAGGAGTCTCACAAGAACAATCATACCCTTCCAGAAGACCTTGGAGAGCACAAAACCCCAATGCATTTTATGACCCTAATGCATAGTATCAACAACAACAATGGGGTCCTCCTCCAATGTCCTATCCACAATGGACACCTCAACAAGTTCAAACTCAACCTTGGAAACAAGGTTGGAGGGGGGTTGTGTATGGGAATCCATCTTACCCTACATATCCATAGTATCCTACAAACATTTCCCAATTACTACCTGGATTTAACCCACCACAGATACAATATTTACTTCCACCTCCTATACAACAACAATTTATAGTCCCCTTGAACCCTAACCAACAACAACAAGTACCTATAAATTCCAATCAACAGCCACAAAACCAAGCTTACCACAACCCTCCTAGACCAACAACAATCCCTACCTAGCTAATCCATAACCCCAATAATCGACCTACCCACCCTATGTAGAATGCAGAAGTTCAAACCTTTCCCACCTATGAAATTCAACTATGATTAGGGAAAGTTGTAAATCAATCAAATCCTGGAGTAATAATTCAGGAAGAAAATGATAATCATTATGAGGAAGAAAACACTCAAACAACCCCCGTAGAAGAAGAGAATTCCCCTCCTATTCCAATTACTTCTCAGTCCATAGGAGTACCTCAATAAGTTAATCTTCCACCCTACCTCGAAAGACTATTAGTGAAGAAACCTGACCCACCCTTGCACAGAGATATAGAGGATGAGTTATGAAATGTATGGATAAAAATACCTCTGCTGCAAGCAATCAAAGATATCCCCATATATGCCAAAATCATAAGGGATCTTTGTATTAAGAAACCAGGAAGGAAGAAGAAGGAACCTCCCCTTGTTCAGGTAGTAGGACAATTATCTGAATTTATTTATGAAATGCCATATAAATATAACGACCCTGGGAATCCAGTAGCCACTATTGAAATTAATGGTATTTCCTTACCAAACACACTCATTGATTTGGGTGCAGCAATTAATGTAATGCCTTTTGAATATGAAAAAACTCCAAATCAACCAGTTGATACCAACCCAAACCATGATAGAATTGGCAGATAAGTCATTCATTAGCCCTGTAGGAAGTTTAGATGACATCATAGTCACTCTCGCTTCTTCGGAATATCCAGTAGAATTTTTAGTCATCTAATCTAAATCATTCTCCAAACTAGGACACCCTGTGGTTCTTGGCCGCCCTTGGCTAGCCACAACAGATGCCTTTATCAGATGTCGGTCTAGCGAGATGAGTATATCTAATGGCACACATAGCCAAAAACTTGTTCTCTTCCCTCCTGCCCAACTGACACATGAAATACTTGTTTGGCTAGAAAACCCTTATGGATAGGAAGATTGCATCAAACCCCTATTAACACTTGAACAAGTAAGAGGAATGCAAGAACAATCAGATGAACAAGTCTTAAGTTTATTTTTGGCTGATACAAACTGCATTGAATATCCCAGGTCCTTTGCAGAATTGTCACACATTTTTAGTTCCAAATTTCAACAAACTTGGCACCCTAATATCACTCAATTATATACTTTATCACCAACTTCCTTAGAGAAGTAATAAAGTATTGAACATGTTGAGATTAGCCCAGGAAAACCTTTGTATATCAACTCTAGTTTAGAACCAGAACAAAAAACACAAGTAATTGAAATGCTCCAAAGACAATTTGATGCCTTTGCATGGGATTATGCAGACATGAAATGCATTCACCCTGACACATGCACACATCATATTTACACTAATGACCAAATCAGACCAGTTAGACAACCTCAATGAAGGATGAATCCAGCCCTCAAAGATATTGTAAAAGAAGAATTGGAAAAACTCCTTTAAGCCAATATCATATACCCCATTTCAGATAGTCAATGGGTGTCTCCACTTGTCATAGTTCCCAAGAAAAATGGTAAGTGGAGAATATGTGTAGACTTCAGGGAGTTGAACAAAGCCACCTATAAGGATTATTTTTCCCTGCCATTTATTGATCAGGTGTTGGATACCTTATCCAGAAAGAAGTATTTTTCATTCCTAGATGGGTTTAGTGGTTATAACCAAATACAAATAGCAGCTGAATACCAAGAGAAGACCACTTTCAGCTGCCCATAGGGAACCTATGCTTATAGGGTCCTTCCTTTTGGACTTTTCAATGCCCTAGCTACTTTTCAAAGGGTTGTCCTAGCCATTTTCTCTGACTTGACCAACGATTGCGTAGAAGTCTACATGGATGACTTTAAAGTCCATGGAAATGAATTCCAGGAAGCTTTGCCCAGTCTGTAAAAAGTCTTGATTAGGTGTAAGGAAACCAATCTTTCCCTAAGTAATGAAAAATCAAAGATGATGTTCACTGAAGGTATTGTTTTGGGAAATCACATCTCTGGTTTTGGAATGAGAGTTGATCCTGCAAAAATTCATATTATCACACAAATAAAAATACCTTCCTCACAAAAGGAAGTTCCCATCTTTTTAGGGCATGTTGGCTACTATAGAAGATTCATTCCAAATTTTACAATCTTAGCTACCCCTTTATTCAAGTTATTATCTAAAGAAGCCGAATTTAATTGGGATGATGAATGCCAAGTATCTTTTGAGATTCTAAAACAGAAATTGTCAACTACCCCTATATTAAGAGGACCAAATTGGTCCCTTCCTTTTCATATCTGTACTGATACCTCAGACACATCCCTTGGAGCAGTTCTTGGACAAAGGGAAAATCAAATTCCTTATGCGATTTACTTTGTCAGTAAAAATCTCTCCCCAACAGAAGCTAATTATATGATCATAGAAAAAGAATTGTTAGTTGTAGTCCATGCTATCAATAAATTTAGACACTATATTATAGGATATCAAGATTTTGTACACACTGATCATTCAGCCATCAAATTCTTAATGAACAAACCTGTAACAAACCCTAGAGTTACAAGATGGTTGTTATTATTACAAGAGTTTAATATCAATATTATTGATAGACAAGGTAAGGATAATCTTGTGGCCGATTTCTTATCTAGAATGATTCATCTGGGAGATAACGCACTAGTAGATGATAACTTTCCTGATGAAAATTTGTTTTCTATTTCTACAGTCACTCCTTGGTATGGAAATGTAGCTAACTATCTTTTGACAGGGAAGATGCCTCAGAAATTGTCTCCTAGAGAAAAACAGAAAGTAATTTAGCTAAGTGAAAACTACACATGGCATGATGATTGTCTTTACAAAACAGGACCAGATTTGGTAATCAAGAGATGTGTAAGGGAAGATGAAATTCATGATATTTTGTAAGCCTTCCATGACGGTCTTTGTGCAGGACACTTCGCAAACAAGAGGACCGCTTACAAAGTTCTGTAATCTAGTTATTATTGGCCTCATATTTTCAAATATGCTAAAACCTATGTATCCAATTGTGATGAAGGCCAATGAATGGGTAAGCCTACTGCATGATACCAAATGCCACTTCAAGCCCAAGTAGTCATTGAGCCTTTCAAGAAATGGGCATTATATTTTGTAGGGCCCATTAACCCTGCATCTAAAAAGAAAAAGCATATACTTGTATGTACTGACTATGTAACTAAGTGGGTTGAAGAAAAAAATTTACCAGCTGGAAGTGAACAATCAGTGGTAGATTTCCTTTTTAATGACATCTTTACTAGATTTGGTGTACCTCAAGAAATTGTGACTATTAGGGGATTCAATTTACCTCTAATCTACTCAAAGCTATTACAGAACAATACCAAATCAAACACAAGAAATCTACACCCTACCATCCACAGGAAAATGGACAAGTAGAATCTACCAACAAAGTTATTGAGTCCATTCTTACCAAAACAATACAGCTACACCACAAGGATTGGGCCAACAGATTACTAGAAGCCTTATGGGATTATAGAATCACCTGGAGGAATACAACAAGACATACACCTTACACGTTGGTGTATGGGAAGCAGGTTCCTCTCCCCATAGAATTCCAGATCAAAACCTTCAGGACTGCAGTACAAGTTGGCATAAACTTGGATGAAGCCCAACAACAAAGATTCTTGCACCTTAATGAGCTGGACAAAATTAGGCAGGAAGCACTTCAAAGAACCACCCTCATTCAAGAGCAGAGAACAAAATGGCATGACAAGTATCTCAAAAAGAAAAAAAATCAACAAGGAGATTGGGCCTTGTTGTATGACAACAGATTCAAGGACTTCAAAGGTAAGTTAACTACCCGTTGGATGGGACCTTACAAAATTGACATTGTCTATGATAATGGTTCAATCAGTATAAATACAATTGACAAACATCAGACACCACTACTTGTGAAGGGTCACCGATTGAGAATTTATAACAAACCCCTGTCAAAAGAGGAATTTCTGACTCGTATATTACATAATTCATATATGTAGGTAATCAGTAAGGAAGGATACCTTCCCACTGATCCACATTGATGGATTGGTCTACTTTTAAAAACTTTTGTACATAGGTGTGGATTGTGTTTTGTTAATAATATGAAGGTAACAATGGATTCTTACCTCCTTTTGTTTTACTTTCGCATTTTATCTTTGTAAGTAGATTTCTATAATTTATTTGATCCTTCACGAACTTTCTAAACATCAATTTGTAGGCATCAACAATACTTTGTTCTGGTTCGGTACCAGTAGTCCTGTGCTAGTATGGTACCAGAAATCTGTCCTTATACGGTACTATAAGGACACATCACCTAATTGACAAGGAATGCTATGCATATTTCAAAATATTATGTCAATTAATATGAAGTATGAAGCCATGAAGTAACCACTTAAGCTGGAACTAAGAAGCCGAATGAAACATCAAATGGCAACCCTTATGAAGAAATAATTTATTTTGGTTCTGTTGCTAACTAAAGTGAAGTATCTTTAATTTCTTTTGGTTTTGTTGCTAGATAGAAGGAATTATTTTAATTTCTTTTGGTTCTGTTGTTAGCTAAAAGGAATAATTTTTAATTTCTTTTGGTTCTGTTGCTTGACAAAGAAGACATATTCCTTACCTATGATTGTTAAAAGAACCATGCATAATCTACTTCAAAGTCTAGAGGTTTCCTTTATCCAATATTTCAACATGATTAGAGGGATAAAAAATATATTATCCTACAAGTAACTATCTCACCCTAACTAGACTTCAATAGTATTCATTGGATTATCTTCACTAAAGAGTAACATATGAGTATATGAACACTCTCTGTTATGGGCACACTAGGAATTTGTTTTTGGAAGAGGATGTATCAGTACCCTAAGGTAACTTTAGGTCATTCTCTTATGGACAAACTCATACAAAATTATACATCTGGATCACTCTAAAGAAATAATGTGCATACATAAGTTTAGTTTTCCTTTAGACAAATCTTTAAAGACATTCAAATAAGAGAATATACCTTCCAACCCAATACCATCCCAACCTGTAAAAAGGTTTTCAGACGAGCCTCCCATGTCACCGTGCAAAATCCCTCTTTAATAAAAACAAAAATAGGTGAATATGGACAAGAAGCCTCTGATGGAAAAAGGGTTTAAGAGACTAACCCGTTGGGATACTGAACATGTTTGCTGGTAGTGGGTACCGGTCTGTGGTATGACTAGGAAAACCCATCAGGGTACTAAACAGACCTGTTGGAAATGGGGCATTTTCTTGGGGAAGGGATGTATCTCACTAATTATTACAACTACCCCACCAGAGTATTGAACAGGCCTGTTGGCAATGGGTTCTGGTTAAGAAATGTTTCATCTATACTTGTCTAATTGAAAAATTCACTTTTGTCATCTAAAAAATGAACACTACAAGCAAAGGTCACTGTTGACATTTATGAGATACAAACTCCAGATTAACAAACAATATAATTACTACAAGCAAATGTCCATTTGAGAATTACCCTAAGTCAACTTTACTGGTCTGACATCTAAAGCCTACATTACTTAAGAAGGAAACTTCTTAAGAGTGCAGCCCTAACTAGGGAGCCTAATCTACTTATACTGTGAAATTTATCGATAACATCTAATGATAATAAATCTCTGAAGCAAGTTAGGTTGGATATGTTCTTATGGAAAAAATATAAAAACCTCCCTGTTTTCACTGTTGAATGATACCCTTGTCAATAAGTCATCAAAAGAAAGGGAATTTCAATTTTTAGGCATGTGCTCATATGCTAGGTGATAAATGTACTTTTGGAATTTGATTTGGTTTCTTTTCTCTTATCATTTTTCTTCCATTATGATACAAGGTGTTGAATCTTCTTGCATAAGGATATGCAACATCCTTGGCATGGGGGAGGGTCAAAGAGCTCTTAGAGAACTCTTTTTTAGACCCACATCTCATCTTCAGAAACTAGCATGTTCACCCTACAAAACCAGACACAAAAGAAGACAAGCATAGAATAAAAAAGTTTCATGAAGTACAGGAAATTCTAGTACCAGCTTCCAAAAAACTCTAGCCTAAAAAGATGAACTCTGACAATCTGCAAGCTTCAAATACAAGGCAGTCGCATATGCTATGGGTATTGATTATACAATGGTAAAAACAAAGGTAACATGGTATTATTTTTTTTCCTTTTCTTATAAAACTACAATAGGTATGAAATGTATACTAGATCTTATAACCTTAGTGTTAAAACCATGCATCTAACTTTCACTTCCCTCATACCCATATGCTTAACCTTAATCAATCCTCTCATCACATAAGTGCTTGAAAATGATTGAAGGCAAAATCACATCAAAAGTGTGAATATGGAGCATGTCTAGTAATGATGAGCCACAAACGTGCTTTATCCTTAAGAAATCAAAAATCTATCTCGTGTCATGAGTCACAATCCAACATCAAATTCACCGCTCAGAAGTCCAATCGCCTATCCCAAACAAAAATTATGATTTGACACCCAATGTCTCATCCCCATCATTGCATTAATGGTCATAAATGAAATGGATTATCTAGGTGGTGAATCCATCTAGATGAGCCTCATCTTGTCTTAAATTTTCCCTTGCGTCATCCTTACTTAAACTTATCGTTTTAATTATCGACGCCCTCACCATATTTTCACGTCGTTACCAACCTTTCTCTAGTTCTGAGCCTACTCCTCTCTGTGATATCCAGTACCAAAACCTTACCCTCATAGCTGACCAAACCCTTGCACCACAACCCTATTCTCATGCATAGTTCATAAATATGGTTGTGAGTAGACACGAACCGGTCTTCCATATTTATAGGGAGACCGAGGAGTTCCATCTATGTAGAGATAAGTATGCTAGAGTGGGATGAATTCCATTTTTGGAGAAATTCACAGGTTGTCATGAGAAGGTATCTCAAGCATTTATTTAGGGTTACGATGGAGAGATTGTGCACATAGGCAATCTACAACTAACAATCAATGAAAAAACTTTAATGGAAGCCACGTGATTACCTAATAGAGGAGCCATGTATTTCAAAAGGGTAGAAATCAACAAGGAAATGTGACAATGATTTCTGAAGGAAGACCATCAACACCCTGATTGGAAAAAGGGGATTCCTAGGAACTATATCAAGGAAGAGTATCATCCAATGTTTGCTAGTCTTCAATGATTCCTCACTTTTGAGGGTAGGTATGTTGTAACCTTCCTATATAATCTTAGGCTTCTGTTACACTTTGAAGGAGGTCCTGAAATTGATTTCCCATATTTTTTATGGATGATTTTGACCAAGATGGTAAGAAGCGTCAAATCCCTATCCAAAACTGAGAAGACTAGCATTTATCATCAAGGTCTTATTAAGATGTTAGTTATACATGAAATTAGGAAGCAAGGGATTAGATGGAAAATACTCATCACTCAACACCTTCCCATAGAAAAAAAAATTGTAGAGGGAACCCAACTTGCTTCAGAGAAAGATAAGGAACCTCAAGAGAAAAAGGGAAAGAATGATAAGGTAACTCCATCATCCTCTAGAACAGTGAGCCAAAAAGATAAAGCCAGTAAACAAGCAGGGCCCTCTTCCACAGTCGATAAGATTTTTAAAAGTCAAGAATCAAAAGGTAAATCCAAATTAGTGGAGGAGACATCAATAGTAGCACTTGAGGAGAAGGGTCATAAGACAAAAACTGTGAGGAAAGAGAAGAATAGCTCAGAAAATAAAGATGAACAGTCTATAGAACAATCCCCTGTAACCATTCCACAAACAGAAAAGAAGAAAAGGAAGCTTGTGAGTACCTCTGATCCATTACCCCTTTGTAAAAGAACCACAAGTAGCATGGCAAAGAAAGGAAAAGTAGTTGTCAATCCTCATACACATGAAGACCCAATAGATCTTACCTCCCCTTCTGAATACCTATCAGTCCAGGATGACATCCCTAGTTTGATTGAGGAACAAGTTATTATTACTTTATGTAGGATGAGGGAGGAAGTGGAAGAAAGAGAATACATCTAGCCAAAAAAAATGGGGTCAACAAGGACCTTAACAAAAGAATAGATGAAGAAAAATATTGGGGAGCTGCAAAAGAAAAACTAGGAACTTAAACAAGAAGTGAAGGAATACCAACTACTGGACATGTATATCAAAAAGGAAAATGACCAATTGAAGGTAACCAGCCAACAACTTCAAGATGACCATGAAGAGACTTCTAATAAGATCAAGAAGGTATTAAGACTCTTACAATACATTAGAGTCATAAAAAGGGAGCTGAAAGTAGAAGCCTCAACCATCGACATCATTGATCCACAAAAGTAAAGAATGGATTCTCTAATTTTGAAAATTTTTGAGTTTGATTCATTTGCATGAGGACATGCAATGATTTTGGCATGCGGGAATGTTGAGCCTCTAAATTGACATCCCCACTACCCTATTATACTCCTCATTTATACCTTTTTGGCCTACCTAAGCTTGGATAAATGACAAAGAACACTACCAATAGCCATTGATGAGGTCACAAGGTAAAGTATAATTGAATTCATGCATTTTGTGGTTTATTGAGCTAGGGGACTAAATGTTTCATGTACTAATGTTTTAAAAATTTCCACGTGTAACCTTTGAACTCTAGATGAGTCCAACATTTCTGTATCATCTCAGCCATCTGGTACTTATGCACCAAATTGCCACTGTCTGAATCTGATACCAAGCACACCTTCCATTAAGATTCGAGACCAAAGAATTCACTATTGCGATCCAGTACCAATGGACATAGACTTTTATAGTTCGGTACCAACCACTTGCATGTTGTTCGGAGCCGGTACCATTTACCGAATCTCACCTGTCACAATCTGGTACCAATACAGGAAGCAAAATATACCAAGTTTAGCTCCAGATCATGCCCAAGATAATTTTTGGATGTTTGCTGAATCATCAAAGATCTAGCAAGGCTATGTTAAGCTAGTTTGTTTATTGCTTCATCCTCATACACTTCGTGTCATGAGGATGAAGCTTAAAATATGTAATCGAATATATAAATTTGACAATTGAATGATCTGCAAAATATTTCACCTCCTTTTGTTTCACGATTAAGACTGATTAAATAGTCATGGAAAGGATGGTGGAGGTAGTAGAGAGTTAGCATAACACCGCATGTGAAGTAGCATTACATATTGTAGAACATATTCTGAGTTGAAGTTTAATAGAAGGACGTCATTTATCTCCATGTCTTGATCATTATGAATGAATGTGAATTGAGTTGTTAGCATAGTTTAATTATATGTTTTGAAGTTTGAGTAAGAGTAATGTGTGGATTGAAAGAAATCTTACTGTAGACTCTAGCCTCTGACCTATTGAAGTGGCAAGGGCCCATCGCCCAACATAGGTCAACATCCTTATAGATTAGTGTTAATAGTTTATTTCAATAGTATAAATGTTAGACTAGCTGAAGCTTTGATCCTTTCAGATGATTGAAATATAGTTTAGTTTAGGGTTTTGATTATATGATTGCTTAGATATCTTTACTTACTCTGTTTTTCATATGCTCTGTTTCTATTTTTATGGATTTGATTTTGTTTCATGGACATGAATGTTGGCAGCAATAGTCAGCCATATTTGAAGGAGAATTAGTGAAGTTCACAACAACACATTGTGAACCACAACATACTCAGTATATTGACTATTGAACTACCCATGCTATGTCTTGATGATTGATGTGTGATTTCCCTTTCAGAAGTGTGATTTCATAGTTAGCTTTTTGGGTCAGATAACAAAGTTGATCTGTCAAAGAAACTCCATCTCATACTTGCATGTGCCATAATGGAGTATATAGCCTCTCTGTGAAAGACAACCAAAGTGTGTTTTGGTTTGCTAGTTTGCTTTGTTTCCAACATGCATAATCTAGAATAGTTCTATACTCATGACATTAGAATTACCTTTATTATTGGTGTCTTGTAACTCTATTGATTAGAATCCCGGATTGATAATTAATGAGTGCATTATACTAATCATATAAGTAGCACAACAAGGATCAAATAACCATTTTTGGTTTCAACCTAACTCATATAAATGTTCATGAGAACTCATTGTAAAGGCAAATTTTTGGCCTGATCTTAAGCTTTAATCAAAATTCTACAAGTTTTAAAGATTCAAAATTTTATGTTTTAGAACATGTGATCTCTCTCCTTGATTTATTTTCATGCTCTTAAATTCTTATTAAACGTATCTCCTACCATGAATGTGATGACTTAGTACAAAAACTACCATCGTGACGCTACAAAGGCATTATTAAAAGTTACATATTTCTTCAAATATACTGTGAGTATAAAGAAGACCCATGTTTACATTTTGTTATTCATTTGGAATAAAAAATAAGTATTCCTTTTGTTCAAACTATATTTTTGTTTAAGATACATAATCAACATCATTTCTTCTTGTTGAAAGTTAAGTAATATTTATCAAAGGATACATTATTTTAATTTTCAGTTTGTTTTCTCTAAATTCTACTCTCATCTTCTAAAGTTTTAATTGTCTGGAATATAGAATGATTTTCCTTCTAATATTAAATATTTAAATATTCAAAGAATAAATATACATGCCTAAATTAGCAAACAAAATACTCTATTTTAGGACATATCTACTAAAAAAAACATCAATCAATATAATGGATGGCTTGGCATAGTTTCCTAGACAAAAACATCTCAAGGGTTACAACATACTTTTGGTGTCGTTGCTGGAGATCAAATTAAAGAAATATATTTTTTCCGTGGGAAAGACGAAAAAAAAAACCTACTCATTGTTGGTGAACAAAGAGATAGGAAGGCAAAAATCCTTCACCTAGCCACTCCACATTTTCAATCTTGGCATCAAGAAAGAAAAACACTAGGGCTCACCTAGATCCTAAGAAAACAATGCTAGTAGTTAATCCTAAAAAATTATTGTCAAATAAAAATTCTAAATGTACACCCACAAATCCTCCTACCATATCTTCCACCTATAAACCTTCATATTTCACTATTCCTAAATCAAAAGGAAAATATCCTATTGATCCAAAGGATTCCATAAGAAAAAATTCCATAATCCCTTCAAACCCTTCTAAACCATATTTTCTTTGATCTCCCGAAGAACCTCTTCCAAGTTCCCCAATACCACCCTTGACAGTCTCTACAACAAACTCCATCCAAATTTTCCTTGAAATTAATATTTAATTTTCTCTTAAAGACTCTACTATAGTTTCTCAAAAACATTCCACTGAATATTCTCCACATATTTCTCCGAAAGAATCACTTGAGATTTGTCCAAATATTTCCCCAAAGGACTTTCATACAGTTTTCTTGTTTATTCTACATCCCCAATTTTTTCCTTTTTATGTCTGAAAAGGGAGGTTTTAGAGATCCCTCAAACATGTTTTTCAAAAATCCCTCTTGAAGAAGAAGATATTCTCAAGACTTATATCAACCCCCTTTCTCTTGTAAATTATGAGCTAATACTTGAGTACCTAATTATGGTTTGTAAAATACATCAGAAATAATAACAACAACAACAAAAAAACAAAAACAAAAATAACATCAACAACAACAACCACCTCCTCATTCACCAAGAATTTTTAATAAAGTTGTTGCTAGATATGCTCCTTTGAATTTTCCAGCAAATCTCCATGATTTTCCTGATAATTATCTGAAGCTACTGCCTAGATTTAATGGGGGGGGGGGTAAAATGACAATTGTCGAACATTTAACACCATTTGATTGTTCCACTGATAATCAAGGTATAGAACATGAGGATGCATACATGATGATCTTTTTTCAGACATTTGAGGGTGAAGTGAAGACATGGTTTAAGGGGTTGCCCCTAATTACATCATTTCTTGGGATGCAATTATAGAATCTCCCTTCCTTAGACAATGGGGTGAAAAGAAAGATCATTTATATTTTTTAACCGAGTTTGGGAATCTTAGAAAGAAACAAAGTGAATATATCTCAGATTTCATCAGGAGATTTAATAAACTTTACAATAAAATCCCTTCAGATATCAAACCATCACAACCAGCAGCAAAAGTTACTTTTGATGGCTCTTTTGATCCCAATTTCTCCTTATTTCTAAGAGAAAGGATATCCATTGCCTTAACTAGTATGCAATATGATACAGTAGAAATCGGATCCAATATGATTGCATCAGAGAAAGCTAGAGTTGGAAATGAATTAGGAGAAAGAGAAAAAAGAACACAAGATGAACAAGTTGGTACATCTGCTACTAACAAAAATCAAGAGGATAAAATTGAAGAAATGTCCAAAATTATTAAGGATATATCAAATAAACAGGGTAGGATGGAAATAGAGAGAATATGGCCTGACACTAGAAACCAAAATCAGTTTAGGAGGCCTTTTAACCCTCCCCATAATTTGTAGAGAGAAATGAGAAATCAATATCAACCTATACAAGCACCTATAAAAAAATGAAAATTTGGTTGATAACTTTGAAGAAGATCAAATCGAAGATATTGATGAGGAGATTAAAAAGGTGGAAGGTGATCTTTCTAAAGTATATGTGACTCTCGATGACTATGAAAAATATTTAATCTTTAACTCATATTTCAATGAAGATGATAATAATAATCATTATGATTCATAATCATCTCAATATAGAGCCTTCTCAGATGCATTAAAAGTTGGATTACATAGAAAATATGACTTTAGAAAAAGAACTAATATAAATACAACCAAAACAAATAATCAAGGTCAACCAGAAAAAAATACAAAACAAAGACAAAGGAAAATAAATTACACCTGCAAAACAAAAACATGATCCACAGGTTACAAAGAAAGATTATTCAAAACAAAAAGAAACATAAAAAATAAGCAGTTCTTTAATCTGGAACATGAGCTTAATAAGATCAGAATCCCAATCCCTTTGTTAGAAATTGCAAAAAATCTTGTTTATAGGAAAAATGTAATGAAAATGATTGATTGTTTTGTTGCGACAACCCAACCAAATACATTGAATTTACAAGATGAAAGGTCTACTATGATGTTTGGTCCTCACATTGAGGAAAGAGGAAAATCAATATCCCCATTTTATATCTCTTTAATAGTACATGAACATCTTTTACACAATTCCATGCTATATTTAGGAGCTTCTCATAATCTAATGCCAAAAATAATTATGGAGAAGTGAAGATTACAAATCATAAGACCATACCATGACTTTTATTCCTTTGATGCAAGAAAAGTTAGATGTTTAGGGATGATTAAATATTTGGTAGCTCACTTATCCCAAATACCTATAAAAAGTGTTTTGCCAACTATGAAATTCTCTTATTTAGATCATGGTGTTAGCACAAACATTTGTAGCGACAAAAGTAACTAAAAGGTAATGTGAACTCTATATGACTTACCTATGTGTAATCTATATCTGTTGGACATGTTTAACATGTAGCATATGCTTGTCATTGATGGCAAGTACAACAATGAAGATGGCATGTATACATGAAGAATGTACAAAGGATTGTTGGCATGTTTTACAGGATGACAAGCAAACAAAAGACAAAGTTCAGAGAGGTGAATGATCGTGCGCAGACGTCGGAATCCTTTAAGTATTCAAGGAGAATAAGCTCAGGAGGCATAGCGCTCTTATACGTGCAAGGAGCACAGGAAAGAGACTGAGAGCCGTCAGATCTCACTCGGAAATACAGACAGCGGTTGGATCGGGAGAAGCTGCGCAGATGTTAAGCGCAGGAGCTGGCGTGTAGAAGAAGTGATCTGCGCCGTCATATTGGAAGAAGATACCCGACATCCGTCAGATCTGCAAAATATGCGAGGGAGATAACCCATCGGAGAATCGAGAATCGGAGTTTCACGAGTCTCGTGAACAATGACAATGAAAACCCCGAAATCACGATATGCGATTTCACGATGAAATTGCAGCCATTGAGCCAAGATTGCATCTGGATTGTTGATCCAACTCACGACAGCAGACCACATCAGCAAGGGACACATGGCACAACCAGGGAATGACAGGTGTCAGGCAGATTCAACACTTCATGCACATATAATTCACGAATCAGAGGACGTGTGGCAGGAGATTGGTGCCATCGGTGAAAGGCCCGACAGGAGGTCGTTCATCGGCTAATCGGAAATCGGGATATCGAAGATCCCGGGCAGAAAGGTTTTGTGCATTTCGAAATCGTGATCCGCGAAATCCCGATGAGTGGGGTACAACTGTCAGCACAGCAGCGAAGGAGGACAGAGGCATATTGGAGGCCACTTGTCAGCATATGAAAGGAGCGTCGGGATTAGGACGATCGGGAATCACACGGGTGAATGCATTGATGCATCACAAACCCCGTAGCCCCAACGGGGTTAGGTTGTGGTCATGGGTAATGGTCACATGGACCAGGGCTCAGTCAGGAGGGCTGAAGCGCATCGTGAATTGGGAAATCGCGAATCCCGTTGACATAAACATTTTGTCATCGCAAGTGCCGAAACTCCGATGGAGTGATAAGACCAAGGTCGCACGAAGGCAGGTCACATGGACCATTGTGTAGCTGGAAGGGGATAGCATATGGAATGCCGAAACCCAATTTGAAAAGGCACGCATATGTTTAATTCAAATTTCAAAAAGGGGGCCTGATTTCCCCTGGGCAATAAATATGGGACCCAATGATCGTTGAACGAGTCCTGGATCAATGGGCTTAAGAAGGGGTCGATGCTCTTCCTACAGGTGATTCGACAGAAGAAAAGGAGGACGGTTATAGGTCGCAGAGGTCCTTTTGAGGACGGGCCATTTTCTGACAGTATGGATATCTACTGGTGGGTGAGGTCATTTGTGCAGGCCGCATCGAAGGTTTGAGGAAAGAGGAACCTCCTGGTGGCAGTCGGGCAACAAATCTACATTAACAGAGAGATCTCAGCTATGGGTTCAACAACCATGAGAGCAGAGGCATCATCTCCAGGTTTATTGACTTGTTTAATGTGTGTCTTTTTGATAACTGCCTGGGATTCTGTAGATCTGTGTTTACTCTTGAGATAATTTCAGTTACTATCATAACTACTAGATCAAACTGCCTGATCCAGTGTGAAAATTAATGAAACGTGGTCAGCAGTGAGTATGAGGGTTAAACCCTTCAGTAGTAGCAATCTGCCAGTAGAAACTGTTGCTATCTTCATGGGGTTGAAGCTCCCTTCCAGGAAAGGCTGGTAAACAAGAGAAGGTTGTAGCCTTCTGCAGGTAGAATCCTGCGTACTAGTATGAGCCTGCACTAGTACATTGTTGTAGAATGTTTTCTTAATAATAATCATTGAAGACAGAG
>ML779017.1:647205-667884 GCA_009831015.1 Picea engelmannii | reverse complement strand
GAAGAAAGAAGGTTCTTGGAGAATGTGTCCTGACTTCCGTGCTCTCAACAAACTAACCATCAAAGACAAATTTCCCATTCTTGTCATTGATGACCTCCTGGATGAATTGAGTGGTGCCCAATTCTTTACCAAACTTGATCTTCGCTCGGGCTATCACCAGATACGTATGAAAGAGGCCGACATTCCCAAGACAGCCTTTCGCACTCATGAGGGCCACTATGAGTTTTTGGTCATGCCCTTTGGTTTCTGTAACGCCCCCTCCACCTTCCAGAGCCTCATGAACCATGTCTTCCACCCTTTTCTCCGTCATTTTGTCTTAGTTTTCTTTGATGATATCCTCATATATATAAAAACCTGGACAGACCATCTTACTCATGTGGATCAAGTTCTCTGCCTACTCTCTCAGCACCAGCTTTTCCTAAAACATTCCAAATGTGATTTTGGTGCCTCAGAAGTAGAATACTTGGGTCATCTGGTGGGAAAGGATGGCGTCAGGGTGGACCAGAAAAAGATTGAAGCTATGCAAGACTGGTCGCACCCAAAGACTCTCAAAATATTGCATGGATTTTTGGGCCTCACAGGGTATTATTGCAAGTTCGTTAAGAACTATGGAAAGATTGCAACACCTCTCACGACCCTCCTCAAAAATAACTCTTTCACTTGGACTCCAACAACTGCTCAATCTTTTCAAACCTTGAAGACAGCCATGTGCACCACTCTAATTCTGTCCCTTCCCGACTTCACAAAGACCTTTGTGTTGGAATGTGATGCCTCAGGGAAAGCAATCGGCGTTGTCCTTATGCAAGAGGGTCGACCTTTGGCCTTCACTAGCAAGCAACTGTCTAAAAAGAATCTGGGAAAACCCATTTATGAAAAATAAATGTTGGCGATTTTGCATGTCGTTGAGTTGTGGCGTCCGTATCTCTTGGGGCAACGCTTCCAAATTAAAACAGACCATCAAAGTCTCAAGTACTTTCTGGAACAAAACATTTCCTCCCAGGAACAACAAAAATGGGTGACTAAGCTCTTTGGATATGATTATGAGATCATTTACAAGAAACGAAAAGACAATGTCGTGGCAGATGCACTGTCCCGGAAATATGAAGACGAAGGATCCCTTTTTTCTCTTTCCTTCATTGTACCCGATTGGATCCAAGCTGTGTGCCAGGAATGGCTTCAAGATCCCAAAAGTTCACATCTGATCCAGCAACTGCAGAACAAGGCTCCAGCTCCCCTAGGGTACTCCTGGCTCCAGGATGAGCTTCGATACAAAGGTTGCTTGTATTTAAGTAAACAATCCAAGCTCAAATCCACGGTGCTTTCAGAGCTTCATGCTACACCCACAGCGGGGCACTCAGGGTTCACCAAAACATATGATCGAGTCAAACGTTCTTTTTTCTGGTATGGCATGAAAGAGGATATCTGTAAGTTTGTCGCTGAATGTGAGGTGTGTCAACGCAACAAGGGAGAAATAGTCAAATCTCCAGGAACCCTCCAACTGCTTCCAATTCCCCCTGCTATTCAGAAGGATATCTCTATGGACTTTATTACAGGCCTACCCAAATCGGGGAATAAATCAGTCATAATGGTGGTAGTGGATCACCTTTCCAAGTATGCTCATTTTTTCACTCTTCCCCACCCATTTAATGCATCCACGGTGGCTAAAATTTTCATGGACTAGGTCTTCAAGATGCGTGGCATGCTGCACTCTATTGTTTTCGATCAAGACCCAACTTTCACAAGCAATTTTTGGCAAGAATTGTTTAAGCTACAAGGCACACAATTGCATCTCAGCTCAGATTATCATCCCCAAACAGATGTCCAAACGGAAGTTGTCAACAAGTGTTTGGAAACATATCTGAGGTGCTTTGCCTCTGAAAAACAACACCAGTGGGATCAATGGTTACCCCTTGCCGAATGGTGGTACAACACTACATACCATACAACCACTCGCATGAATCCTTTTGAAGCAGTATATGGACAGAAGCCACCTTCAATTCTCTCATACTTACCAGGTACCTCGAAGGTCCAGGCGGTTGACCAAACACTTACAGTCCGAGAGGATATCCTTTGTACCCTTAAAGAGAACTTGGTCATGGCACATAATAGAATGAAGCAACAAGAAGATCAAGGTCACTCTGAACATCAATTTGCAGAAGGGGATCAGGTGTTTTTGAGACTGCAACCATATAAGCAAACTTTCCTCAAGGCCGAGCATTGTCAAAAGCTAGCACCCAGATTCTATGGCCCTTACACAGTTCTCAAGCATGTGGGACAAGTCGCATATCAGTTAGCTCTGCCCAGTCAGTCGAAGCTACATACTGTCTTTCATGTTTCATGCTTGAAGAAGGTGATTGGAACCAAGTGCCAAATTCAAACCAACCTTCCAGAGTTAGTGGAAGAAGGATCCATTTGGCTACAACCAGAAGCAGTTTTGGACTAGAGTGAGCGTCTCCTATGTCAGAGAACCATCAAGGAAGTGTTAGTACATTGAAAATACATGACTCCAGCAAATGCCACTTGGGAACCAACTACCATTCTACAGCAGTTTCCACATCTCAAGCCTTGAGGACAAGGCTGTTTTTAAGGGGGCATACATGTTAAGGTCCTCACCCGCACATAGGTAGATCAATGTATTCAGATGTAATAAAGGTCAATATTAATAAGGCCTTTCAATAAAATAGAATAAGGCGGATGTAAGAAGACCTAATAGAAGCTTCCGCTTCTAGAGGGATATTCCTCTAGATGCTTCTCTTAATAGACATATTTAGTATAAATAAGGGGCGAGGGTATGAGAACCCTAGATTGGAGATTATTGTAACAGAGAACTGCTCGACTGGAGGTTGCCCTCTTGAAGAGGCCTGTGAACATTGCTTTCTGAATCAAAGTGATTTTTCTATTGCTATTTCGTATATCATTTCTGTGTGTTGTGAAGATTATGCTGGATATTTTACTATTATTCTGCCATTTCTAGCATTTTATTTCTATTCTGCATATTTTATATATCTGGTATCTTGCAACTTTGCTTAGGTTATTTAACATAATTCATAGACTTTCCATTTAAAACATAGCTCAAGGATATTTTTATTCACACCTTATATTAATTAAAGAAAACAAACAATAATATTTCATCCATGCAAGAGTATATTGTCACAATATTTTGATCAATGATTTGCACGAAAAGAAGCTTCAATTTCATGCTTTACAGTCATGAAATTGAAGAGGGAAAATTATCAATAAGTGACACAAACATATTCTCATGAAAATGATAAAAATTCAAACAAGACAGATTGGAACTTAACAATCACCCCTTTGTACAAAATAAGATCAGTCAATATGATGCATATAGACATACTAGGCAGTGAGTATAAGAAGTGATTTTTTATTTCAAATGACAATGAAAAACAAGATGCTAGTTGGGCAACCAACAAATGGCGAATAACTGAGTGAAGCAGTTATCTATTTCCTGGTGAAAACAACACATCATGAAGACTAAAATCACCATCTTGTAATATATCCAATTTTCCTCCGAGAGTTTCTCATTTGGTCTATATAGTAATGATATTAGCCCTGGTGGCATATGATAAACTGGTGTAGCCATGATTCACAAATTGAAGTACATAATACTTTTAAGGATTGATATCTGAAAGATGGTTTCTCCCATGAGTCATGAGAATTTATGAGTAGAAATTTGATACCATAGGCATAGCCATTGCTATCAATAGGTGTTCATAGCCTCGAAAGGGTTTCCTTTTAACCCAATCGAATGATTATATCCCATCTAGTATTTAAGAACACATGGTATATCAATCCTATAATTATTGAGTTTGATTCTTTTGGAAATTTAGGAACTAGATGAAGGTCACAACTTTGGCTTGGTGACCAGTTAACACCAGTGTCATCCACAAAGGTACAAGAAAGTGAGAAAGTCGGCTCATTATGAGACCTCTTTTCCTTTATTTTAGAAGGCTAGAGGCCACTACCCTGGCTTGATAACCATAAATGGTAATGTAACTTATATAGACTCTCCATGGTCATAATGGGTAGGCTCATGATGAGACCTTCCAACTCCCAGCTAGAAACTTGTAGAAATTTATTTTGAAAACACAGGTGATCCAATCATGGTATTTGAAAATAATATCCCAACAAGAGATTGTCTAAAATATGGGGAAGCATATCCAAAAATTTCCTTAAGAACGAGGGATGGCATAAGAAGTCTTAAGGTCTACACCATTGTCAAGGGTTAGAACAATTTTCTGAAATAATCATTTACAAGGAAAAGGGAAAGAAAAATGGCAGCAACCAGATTTAAAATTTAACCATCAGGGCTAAGGTATATTTTTTAGTTTCAATACCAGATTTGGACTCTCCCTGGTGGCTTGGAAATCAACAGACAATGAAGTATTTTAAAACCATATTCCTTCATGATGATCGGTTTTGAAAAACAGAAAAAATATTAGAAAGACAAGAAAAACAACAATTAAATTTCACTGAAAGAAAAGAAAAAAAACACACCACAAAATAGATATTTACAAACTAAATTTTTACAAGTAGATAATGAAAAGTACTTTTTCAAGGTCTGACCATTTACTGGAAAAGTATCTGAATGTCCCTCTATATTTTGGATATGAAAATAACTAGGACCGAGTTTTTCTTTAACAATAAACGGTCCCAACCACAGATTTTGAAACTTGGTGTGTTCCCCTTTATTCTCATGTGCCTTATCCCACCTAAGAACCAAGTCTCCTACATTTAAGTTTCTATTGGTGGATGAAATCTCATCAAACCAATGTTTAATAATTTCTTTATGCTAATCTAATTTATGTTTAGCATGGGTTCTAGTCTCTTCATGTTTAAGTAAAGTGTTAATTTGAATTTCTAAGGTGGGAAATTCTTCCTCCTTAACCTTTTGGGATAGCTGAAGTGATGGTAACATGACATTGGGAGGAAGGATAACTTATATTCCATACACAAGGAATAAATGGGAGTTATTGATGGCTACTTTAGGGGTGACCTTGTCATCCCATAGTGCATTAAATAAGGTCATGTGCCAATTTTTATGATTGTTCGACACTTTTCTTTTTAGGATTTTGATTGAATTTTTATTCGTTTATTTAGCTAGGCCATTTCCTTGGGGATAATATATGGTAGAATATTTTAACTTGATTCCTCTTTCTAAATAAAAAACATTCATGTGCAATGAGGAAAAACAAGAAGCAATGTCGAAAACTAGACATTCTGGTATCCCAAAATGCGTAATGATATGAGTTTCTAGGAACAAAATCACCTGATTAGTGTTGACCACTCTTAGAGGCATGGATTCATACCACCTGGTAAAGTAGTATGTTTTCGTGAGAATATACTTCTGTTGATGTGAAGAGGCTGGGTTAATCAACCCTATGATATCCACGCCCCATTGCTTGAATGGTGCATGGATTGTAGAGGGTTGCAAAGGGAAAGCAACTTTCTTAACTCGTCCTGCAACCTTTTGACATATTATGCATTTGCGGTCTATGTCATGGGTATATTTAAACAATGTGGGCCAATAATACCCAGCTCTAAGGACTTTTTGAGTGATTGTTTCACCACCAAAGTGACATCCTGCATTACCAGAGTGCAATTCAATCAATACCTTTTCAGATTATTCATGTTCTAGGCAGCGTAACAATACACCATCAATTTTTTTTCTAAAAAGCACATCATTAATTAATTGAAAAGGTGTAGATTTGATCCTCAGTGCTCTTCTCCTTTTCAGGTCAAGATGTTGTCGGGTAGTTCCATGTATCAAGTAAAACTTAATATCATTATACCAGGAATTGGCACGGTTTGCGTACAAAATATTTTTGCTTCATCAAACAATGTTTCGTTTGGAAAGACAGGTTCATTATCAAGTGAATTAACTGAATCAACCACTAATTTACAAAGATCTTCCCTCTAACAATTTGGGCTGGTTTAATCTTGAGATAATATTCTTGAAGAGACACCATCTAGTGAGACCTCTTCTCCCCAAGCTCTTTTTGAACTAATAAATTTCTTACTGCAGGGTATGGAACAATAACTTTAGTTATAGATTTCAAAATAAAGTGTTTTATCGCTTTAAAAAAAAAAAAAACTTGTTGGTCAACTGCAGGATTGTTTAATTTTTTTCCTTTAAAAGAATAAATCATGAATGAGATGGTGATTGCATTATTATCATTAATTTTATGGGTGATTATCGTAGCATATGATCTATCTGATGCGAACCTGTAGAGAGTAAAGTCTTTGGGAAAATCAAGACCCATCAAGGATGGAGCTTTTTTTATAGCTTGTCTGGTGGAAATAAAGGCCTGGTTTTCTTGTGATCCCCATTTAAAAACAACGTCCTTTTTTATCATATTTTTCATGGGTCTAACCATCTCGGAAAAACTAGGCACAAAACGTCTAACACAATTTATTTTACCAAGAAACGATTGCATAGCGTTTTTGGATGACGGAGGAGAAAGAATGGCTATGGATTGCGTTCATTCATGATCTATGATCATTCCATTTTTTGATACTATAAAACCAAGTAACTTTTTGTGATCAACAACAAAGATTTATTTCTTGGGGTTTAACGAAATTCCATACTTACAACAATGTTCCAATGCACTCCTTAGGTGAGATAAGTGATCTTTTTTATTCTTTAACAAGATGGTAACATCATCCAAAAGACAACCACCAATTGATTTATAATCCCACGAAAATTTATATCCATGGCCCTTTGGAAAGTGGCCCCAACATTAATTAGTCCAAAAGAAATTTTACAATAAGCATAAGTGCCCCAAGGGGTCTGGAATATAGTTTTAAGATGATTTGATGAGGACATAAGGACATTTTTGTATCGTGAAAAACCATCCAATAAGGATAGTATTTCAAAACCAGATACTTGTTTCAAGATATGTTCCATGGGAAGGATGAGGTAATTATCCTTATCAGAGGCTCAGTTTAAGTTGCAGAAATCAACACAAAGTCATATTTCCCAGTTCTTTTTACTTACTGGGACTAAATTGGATACCCATTGGG
Organism: Picea engelmannii; assembly: GCA_009831015.1. Classification (NCBI taxonomy): domain Eukaryota; kingdom Viridiplantae; phylum Streptophyta; class Pinopsida; order Pinales; family Pinaceae; genus Picea; species Picea engelmannii. The sequence continues at coordinate 660,843 of ML779017.1, read as the reverse complement.
TATGTAAGGCAGGAAAAATGATCTTAGTTGTTAACAAATTATTTAATTTTTTTTTGATTGTGGGATCCAACTTTGGGTGCATCTTTCTTAGTTTTTGTTGGAATGGTTGGTGTAATGACCCCATCGTTGCAACTACAAGTGAAGCATAAGTGAATTTTTTTTTTTTGTTAGGGGGGAAGAAGGCGATGATGAAAACAGTTTAACCACACCACTAATGATGAATGTAAGCACCCAGTCCAGGCAAGAGGAAAATATGAGTCCACGCACTGGCACAAGAGAAACTAGGTGAAACATGCGTAGAATAACAAGGAGGAACGACTACCCACCCACCGCAAACAAGACATGCCTACAAGGTAAGGGACAACATCCCCCTCCCGACACGACGACCTTGAAGAACAAGGCTAGAACCTCAAGGTGCATGAACCAAACCCACGAAGGCGTTCCACCCAATTTCGAACAACTACAATGAACAATGCCCACAATGGGTAGTAGAGACCCCAGCCAATTATCCCTCACCTCTATCCTGTAGGGCGCACAATGATCCCCTCATCAAGAATCATGTCGTCGCCAGGTGATGGGTGCGACTAGAACCATGGTGCAACAACATAACTTGACCTTCAACCCCAACTAATATCAACGCGTTAGGATATCAAGGACTAAATAAGCACCTGACAACTAGCCTTTAGCACCCAACGACAAGTCTGTCAGATGACTAGGACACTCAAGAAACACTGCAATTTCCTTGCGCAACAAAATCAAACTGCACACCTTGAATACAATTATTAATGTACATGACTATATAAAGAACAATTAGCAATAAAGGATAGTGGAAATATCATTGATAAGGTTAATATAAGATAATGTTTAATACAAATAAATCACAATATTTAGGAAACACAGACAAGGTTAACATATGACCAAATAAATTAGCGATAGAAGGTAGTGGCATTAACCATATCAATATATAACACATCAAAATTTGTAAAGGGATAATGGCTAACATAAAAGTGTTAAAGAAGATTGTTCCAAGTTATTCCCTCTATATCTCCTAACATAATCGTCATTAAGCCAAATAGTTCGTTGGTAAAATCTGTATTTCATAGCATAATCGTCATAACACATTCCAATGTCGAAAGGTCTATCTATGTCTATAAAATAAAGGTACAAAGATGCTAACGTTGTAAAAATAACCATGCTGTCCAATATATAAAAATGTTGGCAACGCAGAGAGTAATGATAATGTGATTATGCTGGCAACATTTAATAGGGCAGATCCTACCTATAATTAGACGGTGAGACATTAAAAATGCTGAAAAATTCAAACACCAATAATACGTTTAGCCACACTGACAGATATTGTTTAGAGATAATATTTGGCCATAAAATATCGCTGCCAGAAATAAAACTATTCAATCCATAAGTCGTTGTCAAAAACCACGTTATTGATTGGCTAACCAAATGCAGGAGTCAACCCGCTAATCGCTGGGAAAATAAAAACGCAATTGAGCAGAGGGGTTAAGGAAAACACAGGTATCATTCAACTTGTGGTTAAAGTTTGGTTGGGCAAGGTGAAATTTGGGAGAGTAAAAACCACTCTATTAATGAATGCAGACGCCCAAACTTGAAACATAAATGCCTAGACATTAAGAACAACCCCCCCCCCCCCAAGGCATGGAATCAATGGGTTTAACACGGTGAATGCCCAACACAAAAAATGCATGCCCAAGAACATATTCGTTGGTCCAATACAATTTGTGGTCCATTAAACAGGGCAAAATGATGTCTTATCACAATTGCATTTGCTGACGGATTGGTGATAAATTTTGTCTATAATTTCATTGTCAGTTAACTATCAAGGATACAACAAAATTTTATGGCTCTGGGTAAATCATGGTCACAGGAAACATAGGTATAAGGTGCAATCATAGCCCAGTGAGGGAGAATCAAACGTAGACAAGAAAAAGGGTAACATCATTGTGGAAGGCACCTGGCGATTTTATTTGATGCACGTTAGATAACAGTTCGTGGATGAACAAACTCCAAGTAGAATTTGCCAAAGAAAAGCAAGACTTTGCAGAGGAGTAATCGTTGTTTAAAGATAACATAGATCCCTATCAAGTAAAATCAAAGAAGGCGCAGGGTACCATAATGAAATTCGTTGGCAGGTTGTGGTAAAATTCAATATAGACAAATTTCTATTACATTAAAATTCTATACAGTAAAATATAAGCTTGTAAAATTCTATACAGTAAAATGTTATGCAGTAAAATTCTATTAAGATAAAATCTTATACAGTAAAATTCTATTGTAGTAAAATTTTATACAGTAAAATATAAGCCTGTGAATTAAATATGCTCGCAATTGCCATTACATAATAGTTGTACATTATACACAACAGAATGGAATAATTTTCGCTGTCATTAAATAAATATATAATCTAAGAGATAATTCATATTTGTTAGCTGCCACCAAAACACTGTCATTCGAATCCCTGGTTTATTAAGAAGGTGAGCAGATTTTTAACATCAATGTGGTGATGTTTTTCCAAGCAATTGCAGTCAATTAAAAGTAAACAAACACCCACCAATATGCCCCGCCACCCAGCAAGGCACAGACCTTTTATGGCGAAGAAAAAAAACAAGACAAGGGAATCAAATCACAAGGAAAATATGACCTTAAAGTATAATGAAAAATAGTCCTACGAAGTGGCAAATCGCCATATTAACAAGGGGAAAATTTCAGTCACAATCGGTGGCCAAAAACACAGGGAAGGAAGAAGAGAAACTTCGCCATCAATCAATAAAATGCAAAGTTAATTATCCACATCAAGGCGCTATACAACACTCTACCTGGAACAATCAATAGGGCTAGACGACTGGGCAAAACATCCTTCGCTCATCATCCATGCATAGAAAAGCAAGGCTTTTAGATCCATAGGTCTATTAACACTGAAGCGACGACCATAGATCAGGCTCCTGGCCAACTTCTCAGGTGTGGACTAATGAGTTAGGGATGAAGGAAAAAATAAATATATATATAAACCACAATCATCACAATCAATAAAACCATAGGACGGTCAAGACATGCAAGGATCGAAAGCTAAGGGAATCAATCAACAACGAGCTTAAGGCTATGGGGAAAATCAATCATCAATTAAAATTCTAAGTCGGTCATTTTCTTTACCCAATTAAACATATAGACTAAGAGCGTAAAGTATACTAATAATATACCATGCAGAAATAAAGGAAGCGTACCATATCCCAAGTAGCCCTCTTTGAGTTGTTGTCTCGCGCGCTCCGTGTAGCTCCTGCTTGCCGACTGATGAGACTTCACTGGTACCTCCCAGCCAACGCTAGGGGTACTCTTCTTCCCCCTTAGTCCCCCAAGCTTCAAAGGGGACACACACACTAACCAGAGAATCAACTAGCTCCCAGTTCGCCTCGCAAAGCTGAGCTACCACTCCTCACCGAGCTGGGTATCCCAACTCCCACAAGCTAAGTCAGTCAAGTCTATAATTCTACAATGTAACATTATGCATAACATAAGAGATCCACCATCATCCTCCTCCCTCCTTTATATAGATTTTCTAAGTCATTTACTTTCCCAGAATCCCATTTAATTCATTGTTCATTAATTTAATTCATAATAATCCTCCTCGTACAAGTGTCACCCATCCCTTTCATTGCACCATAAATTATTTTCCTTAATTAATTAATTACCACTATTTCCCTCACCCACCTAAAATCATTCCTAGAATTGCTCCTAGGTGTCCCCATATTCCCTTTCACGTTTTAATGACTTTCCCCTTACTAATTTACTAGTTGAGTTTAATTTAGAAATTTCTTAAATGCTAGATACCTTACTAAGTTAGACTTTTTGCTTTTTCCTTGTGTTTCCCCTTTCTTTTTATGTTTCCCAGTTTTTCCTAGTTTCCTAATTATTTTAAATTTCCCTAGTTTCCTTTTCATTTAAAAATCAAATTGGCAGGTGTACAAAATTAACTTTTTCCCTTTTTCCTTTTTAATTAATAAATTTTTAATTAACATATGAGACAAAACAATTATTTCCCCTTTTTCTTGTTTTTTAATTTTTATCCCCCAAAGTTTTTTTTTTTATATAAATTAATGAATCGTTTACCCCTTTCTCGTCACATGGTTAATGATGATTATCATTATTATTTATTTATTTTTATTTTTATTGTTATATAAATATATATTTTTATTTTTATCACAAGTATCTCTTAGACCTAGACTTTAATTTCCTAGGCTGGGTGACATTTTATTAGGCAATTTGTCTTAAATATTTCTCAGCACAGTATTCGTTCTCAGTCCATATAGGTTTATTGATTTAATATTTAACAACACGACATTCCCTTCAGGATGCACTAGGTGCTACCACTCGCCTCATTCTATTTCCTTTGCGCGACGTGCCCTTCAGGACACACTACGTGCTCCAAGGGTGCCACTCACCTCTTTCCATTTTTCTTGCATGACATTCCCTTTAGTATGCACTCCATGCTCCAAGGGTACCACTCACCTCTTGACTGACTTGGTAGACATCAAAAACCTCTGGAGTCAATACTCTTCTAGGTGATCTTGTGGGAGACTAAAGGCCTCTAACGAATAAGGCCCCTGACTTATTGCACACCCATTAGAATCATCGTGAGTGAGCAGTCATCTCTCATGACATCATGAGTCTTCTCGAACTAGGTAATCATTAACCTACAGTTCAAGCCACGATAGGAGTGCTAGTAGGTTGTGGCAGGGCTGTTGTCCACACCTCTCCCTCAACGTCTCCGGTAGTTGTGTGTGACCGCTCTACTCCACATGTGAGTCTGGTTGGAAAGCTATCGTCAACCTACATCATCAACAAATCATGTCAGATATAGTATTCATAATCATATCATCTAATCAGATGAAAAAATGTTATATATACAACAATCAAACCCCCAATAGACCACTCCCTAACTCGATCTAGAGTCCAAGGGGTTTCATCGATGCCTATGCATCCTCGAGGTCCAAAATCCTGGACACTTAGTAAAATCGAGTCAATAACACCTATCTATGTTAGTGCATCAAAACATCATGTCACCAACCCATAACGCCTCATAATCATAATCAAATGCTTAATCGTATAATAATTTGGATCACTTGCAAGCAAGTGTACTCAAAGAATAAGTTTGTTGAGAGTGCACAAGAGCAGCATGTTACATACACCCCCTCTTGGTCTAAAATTCATCCCGAATTTTCACAGCATAAGTGTTGAAATAATGTGTATCACAGTATCATAAGTCAATCTATCCAACAAAAATGGAAACTGTTGGCACATATCTTATGCTTCCTCCAAGGTCTCCGAGTGTGGAATTTAGTTGTCCCACTGGACCTTGACCTCATCTACTGTTTGACATCATAGTAGTTGAATACGATGATCCAAGATGCAAATCAGCTCATCCGTGAGCACACCCTCATCCGACACTCGCAAGTTTCTCAAGTCAAAACATGCATAGGATCACTAATATAATGTCTCAAAACAGATACGTGAAAAACATCGTGCATATGCCTCAAATAATAAGGTAAGGCTAGTCGATAGGCCACATTCCCATTTCTTTCCATGATATCGAAAGGTCCCATGAACCTAGGTGAGAGTTTATCTCCCTTCCCAAACTTGATCAAACTCTTATGCAGTTTTACCCGCAAGAGGAATCGATCACCAACTTCGTAACTACGGTCAACATGGTGTACATCGGCATGACTCTTTTGTCAATCATGTGCTTCTTTAATCCTTTGTATTATTGTTTGCATTTGCTCTTCCATTTCTTGGATCGCTTCTAGTCTCACCAGGACCCTATCCTCAAGTCGATCCCAACTCCAAGGCATCCGACATGGTCACCCGTAAAGAAACTCGAAAGACGCCATCTTAATGGTTCTTTGGTAACTATTGTTATAAGCGAATTCCACTAGTGGAAGGAATTCATCCCAACTCTTTTTTTGGTCCATCACGTACATGCGCAGCATGTCCTCCAAGGTTTGGTTCGTTCGTTCAGTTTTCTCATCAATCTTCGGGTGATACACAGTACTAAAGTTAAGTTGGGTTCCCAAGGCCTCTTGGAAAATAGTCCTAAATCGTCCAGTAAACACCGATCCTCGATTGGATATAATCCTCTTAGGCATGCCATGCAGCCTCACAATCTCACTGACGAAGACTCTAGCTATGTCAGGTGCCTGATACGTCATACACACAGAAATAAAATGAGCACTCTTCGTCAGAGTGTTGACTACTACGAAAATTGAGTCATGTCTCCTTACTGTTAGTGGCAACCCAACAATAAAATCCATTGAAATAAACTCCCATGTGGCTGTAGTAATCCTGCTAGATGTCTATGTTTAGCCTTTACCTGCTGACATTCTAGACATTGGGCCACATAGTTGACTATGTCTGCCTTCATTCCTTTCCAGTAGAATAAGGGTTTAAGGTCCACCCTCATCTTCGTGACTCCCGGGTGAGCCATGTATACTTCTCTATGTGCCTCATTTAGGACCAAGCTCCTTAACTCATCATTTGGTGGTACATAAATTCAATTTTTAAACCTCGAGAATCCATCATCGTCAAATTTAAATCCTTCAAATCTTGGTACCATCATGGTGTTTTGTTCGATAAAATCCTCAACCTCTTTGTACCAGTCATCGTCACGCTGTAAAGTTAGAATATTTTCGTGTATATTTGTTTGAAGAGGCAACACCGAAAAGATGTGTGGTCTCTAACTCAATGCATCTACCACTCGGTTCACAGTTCCTTTTATGTAAGAAATCTTGAAATCGTACTCGCTAAGAAGGTCTAACCAACGTCGTTGTCACGCATTCAGGTCACTTTGCGTAAAGATGTGATGTATTCCACAGTGGTCCATCTTTAGTTCAAATTTTCATCCAACTAGGTTGTGTCTCCAAACCTTCAAGGCATAAACAATGGCTAACAACTCCAAGTTGTGTGTCACATAGTTCTCCTCATGCTTTCTCAGTTTCCTCAAGATGTAAGCGATCACTCGACCATCTTGCATCAAGACTCCGCCTAAGTATTCCTTGGATGTGTGAGTGCATACCAAGAAGTTTATGTCCATGTCAGGAACCTTTAGTATCGGTGTTGTTGTCAATAGCTCTTTGAGCCTCTGAAAAGCTTCCGCGCATTTCTCAGTCCAAACAAACTTCTTGTTCTTCTTCTGCAACTCCGTTATCGGATTTTCTATCTTCAAAAATCCCTCGACGAATCATCGATAGTATCCTACTAAATCCATGAAGCTATGCACTTATGGGACATTCTTCGGCACAAGCCATTCCATAATAGCCTTGACCTTTGTTGGATCCACAACGATATCTTCGTCGGAGATGACATGCCCTAAGTAGTGAATCCTCAATTGATAAAACGAGCATTTGGACAACTTCCCAAATAATTTGTTCTCTCACAGACACTGTAGTACCAAGCGCAAGTGCTCATCATGCTCCTCCATCATCCGAGAGTAAATCAAAATGTCATCTATGAATACTTGGACGAACTTGTCAAAGTACTCATGGAACACCCCATTCATCAAAATCATAAATACCCCTAGGGCGTTTGTCAGTCCAAATAGTAAAATAGTAAACTTGTAATGCCCAAACCTCATCTTAAAGGTGGTCTTAGGGATGTCATCCTCCTTGATCCATAATTGGTGATACCCTGATCTCAAATCGATCCTTGAAAACACTGTCACACCCTTCATCTGATCGAATAGATCATCAATACTTGGAAATGGATATTGATTCTTGATCGTTGCCTTGTTTAATTGATGGTATTCAATGCATAGTCTCCATGACCCATCCTTCCTTCATATGAAAATGATAGGTGCACCTCATAGTGACACACTCGAACGTATAAGTCCCAGGTCCAACAACTCCTTCAGTTGCATTCTCAACTCCTGTAACTCCGGGGTTGACATACGATAAGGTGTTCTCACTATTGGTTCAATCCCTGGTTTTATGTCTAAGGTAAACTCCAAATCCCTCTTTGGTGGCATCGCAAGTAACTCCTCCGGAAATATGTCCAAAAACTTTCTCACCACAGGAAGGTAATCTAGACCTTTTGCTACTCCCTTATCATTTAATGCAAGGATCACATAAAGCTTACATCCCTTGTTCATTCTCTTTCGTAACTGCAAGGAAGAGATGAACCTCAGGGAAAATCCCTAGTTCCATCCTACAATCACGCGTTTGTGTCCCTCATAATTGACCCAAACTCAATAGTTTCATCTTACAGTTGAGTATCACCTCATGCGATTCCAGCCAGACCATACTGATTACAATGCCATAAGATCCTAAGATCATGACGTATAGGTCAGCTCTGGTAACAAACTCTCCCAAGTTAAGGGTACATCCCGTCACCTTTCCTCCAACCTTATTTTTGGCTCCTGAATCCATCTCTATGAAGCTAAACTCATCCTGTTCAACTGCCTTTACCTTAATCCTTTTTTTTTAGCACTGCACCAGAAATGGAACTCACAGTAGCACTGGGATCGATCAAAATACTAAAGGTCTGGTCAGCTATGGTACCTGACATCTCGAGCACAGTCGACTGGTGCACTGATTGGTAGTTATTCACCACTGCATGAATCATATGGGCCTTGCCCAAATATCCCATGGTAGTGGGTCTGGTTGATCTAGATGCTCTAGTCCTCTCCATAGAGCAGTTGTGCTGGTAGAGTGGCTCCCCACAAGTCCAACACCCCTTCTTCAGTTCAGTAATCCTGGTACCTGAAGTAGAAGTTGAATTCCAACAATAAGGCCCAACTCAAACTTCTTGACCCTAAGTTTCTGGGTAATTTGATGCGGAGCATACCGAAGGAGCTCCAAAATGGACCTCGTACTCAGGCACCATGTGGTTTCCTTGTCACAAGGCATCGAAATCATTGAGATGACACTCAATGAATTTCTCAGAAATATACCTCACTCAGAACCATTCCTCGAATAGTTCTCGTGTCATGTCTTCGATGGTCATGCTCAAAAACAATAGGAGCATCTTCCACCAAGAAGAGCGCTCCCCTTTAGTTGAAGACCTCCATGCGGACCTTCATGCTGGAGGTCGTAATCACAAAGCGTGAAGAAAAATTCCTTTCTCTACAACCGTGCCTCGACAACACAGCTATTCGTGACACTCATGGACTTGAGAACTCAACTCTCTCGATTTCTCAGTGGATGTTAAAGGTACTAGATAGGGCACATTGTGGACCCTTAGGGGTACAGGTGCCCTGGCCTTATCTCAGTATCGATCATGAATCAAGGCCCTTGACATTACCTGGAAGGGCCTTGTCATACCATCATCATCCCTTACTACAAGTGAATCCATCCCAAGGACTTGTTCTTCACCTTGGGGGTTCAACTCCTAGGGTGTGGGAACTGCTGGAGGCATCACACCCCCTTCCATGGAATCATGTTGCGAACCTATGAGGCATCCTCTAAATGCGATCACCATATGAACACATTAAGTTTTTTAATTAATGCAACGGTTTATACTCACGGGTTTACTGTCATGGAAATCCTAGCGATCCACAGTCGCAGGGTTGAACCCACTCTGATATCATATGTAATGACCCCATCGTTGCGACTACAAGCGAAGAAGAATTGCAATTTTTTTTTTTGTTAGGGGGAAAGAAGGCGATGACGACAACAGTTTAACCATACCACTGACGACGAATGCAAGTACCCAGTCCAGGCAACACACAACTATGACTCCATGCACTGGCACAAGGGAAACTGGGAGAAACATGCGTAGAACAAAAAGGAGGAACGACTACCCACCCGACGCAAACAAGACACGCCTACAAGATAAGGGACAACATCCCTCTCCCGACACGATGCCCTTGACGAACACAGCTAGAACTTCAAGGCACGCAAACCAAATGCATGAAAGCATTCCACCCAATGTTGAACAACTACAACGAACAATGCCCACAATGGGTAGTATAGACCCCGACGTAGTTATCCCTTGCCTCTATTTAGTAGGGTGCACAATGATCCCCTCATTAGGAATCATATCTTCGCCAGGTGATGGGCGTGACTACAACCATGGTGCAACAACGTAACTTGACCCTCAACCCCAGCTAAGATCAACATGCTAGGATATCAAGGACTAGATAAGCACCTAACGATTAGCCATAACACCCAACGAAAAGTCTGTTGAACGACTAGGACACTTAAGCAACACCATAATTTCCTTGGGCAACACAATCAAATTGCACACCTTGAATACAATTATTAAGGTATATGACTTTATAAAGATAAATTAGCAATAAAGGATAGTGGAAATATCGTTGATAAGGTTAATATAAGATAATGGTTAATACAACTAAATCATAATATTTAGGAAACACGGACAAGGTTAACATATGACCAAATAAAATAGTGATACAAGGTAGTGGTATTAACCATATCAATATATAACCCATCAACATTTGTAAAGGGATAATGGCTAACATAAAAAGGTTAAAGTGGATTGTTCTAAGTTATTCCCTCTGTATCTCCTAACATAATCGCCATTAAGACAAATAGTTCGTTGGTAAAATCTATATCTCATAGCATAATCGTCATAACACATTCCAATGTCTAAAGGTCTATTGATGTCTATAAATTAAAGGTACAAAGATGTTATCATTGTAAAAATAACCATGTTGTCCAATATATAAATATTTTGGCAACGTAGAGAGTAATGATAATACGATTATGCTGGCAACATTTAATAAGGCGGATCCTACCTATAAATAGATGGTGAGACATTAAAAACATCGAAAAATTCAAACACCAATAATACGTTTAGCCACACTGACAGATATTGTTTAGAGATAAGATTTGGCCATAAAATATCGTTGCCAAAGATAAAATTGTTCGGTCCACAGGCCGTAGTCAACAACCACGTTAGTAATTGGCTAACCAAACACAGGAGTCAACATGTTAATCGCTGGGAAAATAAAAACGCAATTGAGAAGAGGGGTTAAGGAAAATGAAGGTATCAATCAATTTGTGGTTAAAGTCTTGTTGGGCAAGGTGAAAGTTAGGAGAGTAAAAACCACTTTGTTAATCAATGCAGACACCCAAACCTAAAACAAAAAATCCCAGACATTAAGAACAAACCCCCCTAGGCATGGAATCGTTGGGTTTAACACAATGAACGCCCAACACAAAAAATGCACACCTAGGCATGGATTCGTTGGTCCAACACAATTCGTGGTCCATAAAATGGGGCGAAATGATGTCTTATCGCAATTGCATTCGCTGACGAATTGGTGATAAATTCTATCTAGAATTTTGTTGTCAGTCAACTATCAAGGTTACAACAAAATTTTGTGGCTCTGGGTAAATCGTGGTCATAGGAAACGTAGGTATAAGGTGCAATCATAGCCCAGTGAGGGACAGTCAAATGTAGGTAAGAAAAAGGGTAACTTCGTTGTGGAAGGCACTTGGCGAATTTATTTGATGCGCCTTAGATAATAGTTCGTGGATGAACAAATGCCAAGTAGAATTTGCCAAAGAAAAGCAAGCATTTTTAGAGGAGTGATCATTTTTTAAAGATAACCTAGATAACATAGATCGCTATCAAGTAAAAGAAAAGAAGGTACAGGGTACCATAATGAAATTCCCTTGCAGGTTGTGGTAAAATTCTATACAAACAAATTTCTATTACATTAAAATTCTATACAATAAAATATAAGCGTGTAAAATTCTATACAATAAAATGCTATGCATTAAAATTCTATTAAGGTAAAATTTTGTATAGTAAAATATAAGCCTGTGAATTAAATATGCTCACAATTGCCATTACATAATCGTTGTACATTATACACAACAGAAAGGAATAATTTTCGTTGTCATTAAATAAATGTATAATCTAAGAGATAATGCATATTCATTAGCTACCACCAAAATGTTGTCATTCAAATCGATGGTTTATTAATAAGGTGGGTAGAGTTTTAAAAGTACCACCAATATTCCTTAGCTACCACCAAAATGCTGTCATTCCAAGCAATTGCAATCAATTAAAAGTAAACAAATGCCCACCAATACGCCCCGCCACCAAGCAAGGCGCAGGACTTTTATGGACAAGAAAAAAAACAAGCCAAGGGAATAAAATCACAGGGAAAATCCTCCCTTAAAGTAGAATGAAAAGTAGTCCTACGAAGTGGAAAATCACCCTATTAACAAGGGGCAAGTTTCAGTCACAACCGGTGGCCAAAAACGCAAGGAAGGAAAAAGAGAAACTTCACCATCAATCAATAAAGTGCAGGGTTAATTATTTGCATGATCAGGGGATCAAATTTTGCTCGAATTTCAAAGTGCTCAGAATGAGAAAAAAAAAGTGCCATTACATCCGTCTCGTCTTCCTGATTCCAGCGGTATATTTACTTTGTCAAATGGAGTCTGTATGGAGAATATATCGTGATCTGTTCGTCAAGCCAAACAGGAAAAAAAATTGATGCTGACTCTACCTATTCGTACAGTCAGTACAGTCCGTACGGTCTGACGTGGTAGGTCCGTACATTCCGTACAATGACGTGTCAGGTGGATGACATGGCAAGCATTCATTGGTTAACAGTTGGTGAATCATGGAGTGACATGTGTCCTTGGGTGGCGAATGATGTGAGGACACGTGGCCCAATCTGTGGGCGCCACGTGTCACCCGGTTATTGGTTGGTTGATTGATGTGTAAAAGGTATGGTAGAGTCCGCAAGGTTCGACCCCTGGACCTCACCCACTATACAATGCTTTAACAAACCTCTGCTAACCAACATTTCGCCCATTGTTGCTTGTTATGGATACGGGTCATATTGTATTTAAGTTTCACTATGTATTGTTTTGGCGGGGGGTCGGGTTGGGGCTTAGCCCCGACCCGCGGTCCTTTGTACCATACATACGACCATGTCACATACAGTTTGACCCTGACCGTTGGCGTGTGGGTTATGTTGTAAGCCACAGTTACATTGTAACTCATATGACCCCGACCTGGAGCGCGGAGGTTGGTTACACGGTTCTAGAACAGATAAACCACTTTTTAGCCATGCGCGCGGTCATATGCGCCATACGCCTAGGTGTCGTGGCGGTTAGGGGCTGGCGCACCGTTAACCGTTCTACGGTTTGCACCATTGGCGCGGTTGCCCCCGGTGCTGGGTTTTTGCGCTTAAATGAGCGTGTGAGCCAGGTTCAATGGAGAGAGGGTGCGAATTGTAGAACCAGAGACAACAAGCTTGAAGAGGGAGACTTCCAGGAGGCCTAACTTCTTCGTTTTTCGACTGATTCAGGTGCCTAAAGAGCCCAGAGAGGGGTTTTGGGTCGCTGGGAATCCATTGGAGCAGTCGATTTGTCAGTTTGAGCATTGTAAGACATGTTTTTGAGCACTTTTTGAGCAATTAATAATAATGATTCATTGGAAGCTGGACCAGGAGATGTAGCCCATAAGAGGGGTGAACTCCTTTATCAATTGCTGTGCTTATGTGTTTATGTTCATTGATTATGTTGTTGTCTATGTATAATTTGCATAAGTAATCCTTTAATTTATGTGTTGCAAACTGATCCTTTTGCTTTAAACACATAACATTCACTTGCAATAAGTTTTCAAGTTTTTCAA
>ML779017.1:623524-637740 GCA_009831015.1 Picea engelmannii | reverse complement strand
TATATATATATATATATATATATATAAACATTTTTAAAGTGTTTTTGTCATAAATTTAGTTTTTTTCTTTTTTTTTCATCATTTTTTATATATAATTTTAAATTTTATGTTTTTTATTCTTTAGTTTTTTAAGTTTTTCTTTAATTTTTTTTAAATAAAAATTTTCTTCTAATTTTTTTTTTATTAATTTGAATTGTTTTTTTAGTTTTTAATTGATAAAATTAAAATAAAATTATATTTTTTTTGTTAAATATTCAAAAATAGTGTTATTTGATTACAATTATTTTTTATGTATTGAAGAAAAGGTAAACATTTTGTTTAAAATGATGTTTTCCACTATATTTTAAAAGTATGGAACTATCAATTATTTGAGACACGATTATATGTAAAATCTTAATTTCAAAAAAGTAAATGGTAAAAAATATTTTTAAGATTGAAAGATGGAAAAATGACTTAAAACACCGTTGAAAAAAATATTAATAATAATTAAAAAAATTGAAAATAGATGAAAAATGAGCATTAAAAAAAATTGTTGTGGAAATATTATGGATCAAAAAATTTAAAATATTAAAATAACACCTAAAAAGGGAGGGGGGTGCTACTAGTAGCACCATTTTTAAAAACGAGGTAAAAAAATGTGACCCTTGAAAAAATGAGCTCGACAAAGTTCTTGTTAAGTTGATAATATTGTTTGTTCCTAAGTTTATGGTTTCATATTGCAGTGAGGAACTATTCATTATACATTTAACTACTCCCTTAAATTTTTCATGTAAATCATAAAATGTTTCTAATCTGATGACAGATTTAGGGATAGAATTTACCATGTCGGATGAACTTTCAATCGATCGTGGATCACAACACCTTGGAAAGTGTCTTCGATATGTAAAAAATTTATGATTTGTTGATCATCGTCAAACACTCACCAATTAGTGATATTATCTAGAATTGACAGCCTGAATATTAATTCAACAAAAAATGAATTCGAAGAGAAACCTTTAGCAAACAATAATTTTGATGCTACATTTGCCAACAAATCTGCTTCAGAATTACTAGATCTAGGAATAGAACTTATATTAAAGGTGATAAATCTATTAATCAAGTTCCATACCTCAGTCTGGTAGTTTTTGAGATGAATAGATACACAGTGAACAACATTTTTTACCTGCTTGACCAAAATTTCATAATTGTCGAATACAACTAGGCATTGGATTTCAAGGTGAATGGCTTTCTTGAGTGCCTGCAAGAGAGCTTCATATTCTGATGTATTATTTGTGCAATCAAATTCTAATCTACAAGCAATTAATGCCTTATTACCTTTGGGATCTATCAATAAACAACCGACATCAACTCCTTCACATGATTTAGACCAATCAAAGTACAAAGACCAAATTCCATCATTCTCACAACTATCTACAATATTCACAACATGATTAGAGGCAATTACTTGAGTGAAAACGGATATTTCAAATTGTTGATTAGGGTATGCAATAGTAGATATTTCAACAACAAAGTTCCCAAAGAAGGTATTCATACCTTGATTTCTAATGCATTCAGACTTGGAACAAAAGGTTCGTTTGGATCATTCAGATCTATAACTGTGTATTTCAGACAACGTTCCCTATTGACGCTAAGTTTATTTGGCTGACCATTGAAAGGTAACCATAGGTGAGACCAATCTGTGGAAAAATAACCATGAAGTTGTTCAGACAAATCCCTTCTTAGGAACATGCCATACACTTCAGAAATATCAACTATTAACATGTCGATCATCTGATCTACTTTCGGATTAGATGATAACCCAATCAAAACATCTATAAGCTCCCCAACCATGGTGACATTAGTTATATCTAGTTGAATGATTTTAATATCAAATGGACTAAATTTAACATTGATTTTTTGACAAACTAACAAAGGCATCACATTTGATGACACCCGAGAGTACACCATACAATTATGCACATTTCTATTAAAGATTTCGAATGTTAATAGAAATAGTGGCACGCTAGACCTCTTTCGTGGTGTCAAAGAAGGATTTGAGGGCTACTGATTTTTATCTGTTGCGTCTGAGGGTATTTTATCCATATTTTCTACACTTTTATCTGGAACATCCTTCTTTTCAGGTACAGCTTTGTCTAAAACATCCTTCTTTTTGTTACTACTATTTTTCAGTTGTTCTTTTGTCTAGAGAATCTTTCATTTTATTGTTACTTTTTTAAGCTATGCTTTGTAACAGTTTTTGTTTGATGTAGGGAAACTTAAGCATCTCGCAGATTGAAATATTTTATTTTACCCTCTTGAAATTCTCAATAGGGTCATATTCTAGATCAGAGAAAGAAAAGCTCTTTATTGTTTCAACCTGTTTCAAGTGTTTTGATGTTTCATTTTTGTTTGCATCAGGCGCATATTTATTTTGATATTTAGGCTGATTTTTACTACGAGTATTATAAGGATGTTGATTATTGTGTATGGTTTCAAAGTTAGCTTGAAAAATGTTATCTAAAAAATGTCTGAAATATGGAGGGGGTGAATCTTCTTCATTAGGTGTTCCCTCATATTCATTTTCTACATCATTTTGGTGTTCAACTAGGACATCATAAGTATTATCAGCTCTAGTTAATAAGACCTGTATAGCGTGGTGTAATCCTTCTAAACTCAAGCCTTCAGCCAGTGGGGTTGACCTATTGGGAGGATTTGGAGGTGGTCTTCTAAAAGGTGTTCGATTAATTCCTTTACTAGAAGATCCTTCCTCTGTGGCTCTTTTCAGATCTAGAACTTGGTTGGATAACTTTTGAAAGGATTTTTGAAAACTTTTCATATCTATGGGATTGCAATCTTTCTTATTTGAAGGTGTTTTGGTAAGAATTTATATATTCTTCTTGGAAGAAGAGGTTGATTCAGTTTTAGGATTTGTGTCTTCAAGTTGAGAATGTCTTTTTCAATGAGAAATGCTTCTTCAAAATCTTCTAATAGAGTATTATTTTTATATCTTTTAACCCACATGGTTTTAGTATGATAAAAAGCTTTAACATAATAAGAAACAATCATATTTTCTGTAGGCATATAATCTACATGGATCTTGTTTTTGAGTGTAAGAAATATTTGGTTAAAATCTTCAAATTTTTATTTGGGATTCATCTTGATACGAGATAACTCCATGACTAAGACTTCAAGAGATTTTTTGTCTCCGAAAGTTTTTAAGAAAAAGGTTTCAAATCTAGCCCAGGAAAAAATAGTTTGAGGTTGCTATGTGAAGTACCATGTGGAAGCATTTCCTTTGAAGGTATAAGGAAAAATCTTGTATATGAAATCTTCATGTTCTCCATTTCTTAGCCTAACACCCAACATGAATTTGTTTATATGATCCTTAGTTGACTATTTGGAATCGGGATCAAACTTAGGTAACAATTTTTTAGGATGCTTAGGTAAAGGATGTTGGGGCCCTGGTACGACCACAACATCTAGGTCAAGCCAAGGCATGAAAATATTATTTTGATTAGCCATATGGGATGAAATCTGTGAATTATTTGAAGTTTGAGATTGTTCAGAAGATGAATTGTCTTCGTCAGAGGATTCTCCTCCTGAAGGAGGTGGAGAATGGTCGGGTGGTGAAGGAGGAAGTCTAGATCCGCCAACACCTATAATAATCATTTCCAATGGATTAATAAAGATATAGTGTAGTGCGTAATTTGGTGTTCCAGTGGAAAGAGTATCTTCCTGTTGATTGGAAAAATCAAGAGGTCGATGTAATTGTTCACCAAACTATCTGAGTTTGGCCAACGTGTCTTGGGTTCTTATTATTGATTGAAAATAATTTTGGATAATATTTTGTACATCAATTACCTAAGGAAGCAGTCTTGCAGGTTCAACAAGAATAATAGGTCGAGCTTCAGATGTAGTGGTTGTATTGGGTACAACAGTGGAATCTAAGTGACTATGAGTTATAACTGGAGAGAGATTGTAAGTAGGTGTCTTTCGACCCCCTCATGCCATTAATATATTCCAGGCCCTCCTTCTAGCGCCATTGGTTGACGGGCATATTGAACACACCCTTAACAGTGAGAGAAAGCCCGATCCGAGGCTGTCTAAGTAACCTAAGAGCTTTGGGATGACTCACCCTAATGGTTTTTACGGCTCCATTGGTCGTTAAAGGGATATAATATAAACTGTAAAAATAAAATAACTAACCTAATTATTTACTATGTACATTTATGTTCTATATATACAAAGTGTACAAATGTATAGCTTGCAAGATTTGCAAAAAACCTTAGAAACTAAGTTTATAAAAGAGAACCAAATCTCAAGAAAAATGTAAATAGTTCTAAGATTAATTACTAATCTACTTTTACCTTTGGAAAGAAAAGAAAAGAAAAGAGTGAATGTAGATGATAATATTCTGACTTAGATAAGCAAAGTATTTAAGTTTAATGGTGAATCTACATTCACAAATCAAATAACAAAAGAAGAAAAATTACTAACCTAAAATTGACCAGTATTAAAAGAGAAATTGTGGTTGTGTCTTCCCGTACCAAATTGTTCCAAGAGAAATCTATAGAAGATAGTTGTATAATTCTAAGAATATGTAAATTCCAAGAGAAATTCACTTCACTTTGACAATTCAGATATCATTCATAATAGAAAAAGGACAAATTTGGTATTGTTAATCTCAGGTGAGGATATAAATGACCATTTATAATAAGAAATAAATTTACATTGAACAAATAGATCTATGCAAACTCAAAGTACATGAACAAATTCAATACATTTAAATATTTTCATCAAGATAATACAATCACCTAAAACAATACAATTTGGAATCATGGACCATTAAAATATTGAAAGAATTAATGTATAGATGATAATAATAAATCACGTATTGATAAGACAGACTAAAGCTAATTTTAATCAATTCATAATAAATTACTTTGAAGAATATAAATCATAACATAAATATATTATAATATGAACTGAACTCTTTAACTTATACGACAAAAGGCTTGGTTAAAGCACGATTCTATATCCTTCAATAAAATATTCATGAGTCCATCTCCCAAAATCCCCCCCCCCCCACCCTCGATATCAAAGAAAACTAAGTATTTAAACAACACAATGATATACTTATCATATCCACTGGAGAGAGGTAAATATTCAAAAATAGAGTATTTTAAAAACTACATACTAATCTGAGCTTAGAACAATAAACTTTACAACAAATAAAAGTTTGTTATAACAATCGTTCAAAAAAACATTATTCTAAATTGTTTGGAATAAATCCTATTTTAAAATAGAAGTACTTTGTGTTTCTTCATTAACCAAGCATCGCACATGGCATCTTCTCGTTCCTTTTGAGACCTGAAAATAAAATTAAAATCCAATTAAAAGCCACATTATCTAATTTAAGACAAGCTACATAATCTTTGAACCTTTTGAGAAGTAAACGGTAATGGGTAGTGTTTGCATTAGATTGCCTTTATGGTTTTGGAGTGGTTTTAAGGACGACCGAAGGGCAGAGAGAATACAGTAAGACATGAGGGAGGATCCCACACATCCACTTTAGTGGGGTTTCCCCAAAGTCAGGTTGTCCTCTTACCTTCAGTAGTTAAATTTTGTGTTGAGGTAGTATTTAGATCTTCTTTTTCTCCATAGACATAGAGATAGAAAATTTAGATTTATTGCATTCAAAATTGTAGAAAATTCAAGAAAAATCCCCAAAGTTACAAATAAATCAAGAACCCCCCCCCATACTAATTCAACTAATTTTTGTGTAGGAGAAATTCTCAAAGGAGATAGTTCAAAGGAAGTAATTGAAACTATACCCAAAGGTCCTAAATCTGAAGCTACTGTGCAGATTGTGAACATATCACAACAAGCAGTAAGGGAAGCACTGGTGACCCAATCAGAAGGAAGAGATGGAAAATAGACAGAGGTAGTGGTAGAAGAGACTGAATCTTCCATTGGAGCAACAGACAATGTATTGGAATAATTGGATATCCCAACCAACCCAGTGGTTGAACCATCACTTAATGGGGAAATATCACCTGCAACCTATAACGTGCTATTTGGAGATATTCCAGATGAGGAGAGGAATGCATTTAATGAAACAAAGACATTTGGATTCCCAATATTAGACATTACCATATATGTTTATATGAAGAATATCCCAGTGTCATCACTACCTCACTTCCATGGTATGTCAACAAAAGATCCTGATTCATTTTTGGTTGAATTTGATATACTATGTAGGATTTATAATGACATTAATAGTGAAAAAAAAATAAAACTCTTTCTATCCACACTTAAAGACATAGTAGTAAGGTGGTTTGTGAGTCTAGGAGAGAATACTATCTTATATTGGCATGATATGAAAGAATCCTTCCTCCATAAATATCAGGATTATTGCAGACCTAGAAATGCTAGGAATGATATATTTAAAATGCAACAGTCTGAGGAGGAGAGTTTGGAATATTACCTAGAAAGGTTCCTATATAAATATCAAAATACAAAACAATTCACCTTAGACACAACCACATTTAGGACCATATTACTGAAGGGTATAATGGATGACTATATTGAGGCACTAAACCTAATGAGTTCTAGGGATGTATATCAGAAGCCATTTGTAGTCATTGTAGAGTATTGTAAAAGGCACTCTCGCAACTAATACAAAACAAGGAAAAGTGTAAAGGATCTTATAAGAAGAACTACCAAAACTGCTCCAGGAGGTGTTACAATGATAGAATTAGGGAATCTGCTAAAAAAATTCAAAACAAACATCCTAAACACAATCAACACCCAGTAAAACACTATGAAAATAAAAAAGAAACAAGAAGAAGAAAATTCTACTTTAGCAATTTTTTGTCCTTGGTGTAGGAAGAGGCATCCTGAAAAAGAATGTCCTATTAATTTCATTGAAATTTGTGGGATATGTACAAAATATCATCCTACCAAAGAGTGAACTTCCTTACCTATACTAAAATCAATTTTTAAGGGAGGCGGAGAACCTCAGGAAACATCATATCCCCCTAAGAGAGCATGGAGACAACAAACTCCTAATATGTTCTTCGATCCTACCACACAATACTCACAACAACAATGGATTCCTCCAATTCCTTACTCTCAATGGACACATTAGAAACCACAAGTCCAACCTTGGAAACAAGGATGGAGGGGGCCTACATATGGTAATTCTCCTTTTCAACCACCAACTTTTCCTACTTACCCACAATATCCTTCCAATATCTCTCAGTTGTTACCTCAGTTTAATCCACCTAGTCTACTTCCACCTTATCAGCTGCAACAAAAACTCACATTTTTTTGAACCCAAATCACCAACAACAAATGAAAGTTTCACCTAATACAAACCCCCTTAGCCTACCCCTATTCTTGCACAAACCATACCTAATCCAAACAATATACCTACACAACCTATACAAAATATTGAAGTTCATAATTTCCCAACTTATATGATAACTCCTACTTCATTAAATGAAATTCAATTAAGATCTTGGAAGGTCTTGAATAAACCAAATTATATAGTGATTATTCAAGAAGAATAACAAATATATAGCCAACCAAATGAAGAAGAAGACATCCCTGTACAAGAGGAAATTCTTCCTCGCACTCCTCAACCATTAGAAATACCTTAGGAAACTAATCCTCCACCTTATAAAAAAAATTTACTTGTGAAGAAACTTGAGGTACCTATGGGACACGATTTAGAAGCTGAACTAAGGAATATATATGTAAAGATTTCCCCTACTTCAAGCCATCAAAGATATTCCTATCTATGCCAAAATTATAATGGATATTTTCATTAAAAATACTGGAAGGAAGAGGAAGGAACCTCCTGTTATACAAGTGGTTGGAAAATTGTCAAAATTTATATCATAAATTCCATCTAAATATAATGATCCAAGAAATCCAATGGTGACTATAGAAATCAATGGTATTTCTTTGTCAAATATAGTTATTGATATAGGAGCAACAATAAACGTTATGAGTGTTGACACCATGCGAACACTACAACTAAATCATTTAAGGCCAACAAAGACCTTGTTGGAATTGGAAGACAAATCAGTCATTAGCCTCACATGAAGCCTAGATGATGTAACAATTACCTTAGCCTCCTGGGAGTATCCTATGGACTTCTTGGTAATTCATTCAAAATCCTCCAAACCTAGACATCCAATTGTTCTTGGTCAACCTTGGTTGGCCACTAATGATACATTTATTAGTTGTCGATCTGGGGAGATGACAATTTCTAATGGGACCCATAGTCAGAAACGTATTCTCTTTCCTCCTACCCAACCAACCACTGAAGTTCCTTTACAATTAGAGAATCCCTATGGGGAGGATAATTTTTCTCAACTCTTTTTAACACTTGAGAAATCAAAGGGAGTTCAAGAACAAACTAAAGAACACATTTTAAGCCTATTTTTTAGCCAATACAAAATGTATTGAGTATCCTCAATCTTTTCCATAATTTACACATATTTTCAGCCGTAAATTTCAGGATGTTTGGCATCCCTCCACTTCTACATTATTCACTATATTAGCAATAAGTGGAAAAGAAGAGTCAATTGTTCAGACTGTTGAAATCAGTCCTGGAAAATATTTATATATCAATTCTAGCCTAAAATCAGATCAACAACAAAATTATATCCAAATGATTCAAGGACAGTTTAGTGCTTTTGTATGGGATTACTCTAACATGAAAGAAATTCACCCTAATACCTGTATACAACATATTTACACCAATGATAAACTCATAATTGTTAGGAATCCCCAAAGAAGAATGAATCCAACCTTAAAAGATATAGTGATAGAAGAGCTCCAAAAACTTTTACATGTCAATTTTATTTACCCTATTTCAGATAGCGAGTGGGTATCCCCATTAGTTATTTTCCCCGAGAATAATTGAATATGGAGGATTTGTGTGGACTTTAGATAGGTGAACAAGTATACCTATAGATATTATTTTCCCTTTCCTTTCATAGACTAGGTCTTGGACACCTTGTCTGGGAAGAGGTACTTTTCTTTCTTAGATGGGTTTTCTAGGTATAACCATATCAAAATTGTGCCTAAAGATCATGAGAAAACCAAATTCACTTTTTCATGGGGTACTTATGCTTATAGGGTTCTTCCCTTTGGTTTGTGTAATTCCCTTGCCACCTTTTAGAGGGATGTCCTAGCTATTTTTTCTGATTTAACCCATGACCAAGTAGAATTCTATATGGATGACTTCACAATATATGTAGATGATTTCCACCAAGAAATGGATAATTTAGAGAAAGTATTTATCAGGTGTAGAGAGACTAATCTTTCCCTCATTCATGAAAAATCTAGAATGATGCTCACTGAAGGGATTGTCTTGGGCCATCATATTTCCAGTACCAGAATAAGGGTATATCCTCCCAAATTGACATTATTTCTCAAATCAGAATCCCTAGCTCACAGAAACAAGTTAGAAGCTTCTTAGGGCATGTTGGATATTATGGGAGATTCATTCAAAATTTCACAAACTTGTCTGCCCCAGTGTTCAAATTATTAGCAAAAGAGGTTGAATTCCATTGGGATGAACAATGTCAGATTTCTTTTGAAATTTTAAAGAAAAATATTTTCAGTGCCCCTATGTTAAGAGGACCAAACTGGTCTCTTCCCTTTGATATCTACACCGATGCCTCGGATATCGCTTTGGGAGTTGTTCTAGGACAAAGAGAAAACCAACTTCCTTACGCTATCTACTTTCTCAACAAAAATTTCTCCCCTTCCAAAGTAAATTATACTGTCACTAAGAAGGAATTATTATCAGTAGTTCCTTCGATTATTAAATTCAGACACTACATAATAGGGTATGAGGTTTTTGTACACACAAACCACTCAACCATTAGGTTTTTAATGAATAAACCTATGAAAAATTCTATAATTACTATATGTCTGCTACTATTGCAAGAATTCGATATTACTATCATTGAAAAACTTGGTAAAGATAACCTTGTTGTTGATTTCCTATCTATACTTATTCATACAGGTGATAATGCTCCAGTGGATGACAATTTTTCAGATGAAAGTTCATTTTATATTTCTACTTACATCCCTTGGTATGCAGATGTGGCTAACTATCTTGTAACAAGAAACTTATCTCAAAATATATCCCCTCAAGAAAAGAAGATGATTATTCAGCTGAGTGAAAATTATATGTGCCATGATGACTGGCTATACCATACATGGCCTGATTTGGTGATTAGAAGATGTGTACGGGAGGATGAGATGTATGACATATTCAAATATTTCCATGATGGACCATGTGGAGGCCATTTTTATGATAAGAGAAAAACATACAAAATACTACAATCAGGCTACACTATTACATAATGTAAAAATTTCGACGTTCTATTTGTGGCGTTATGGACAAAATTGTCCATATTGTCGCAAAATAGAGGAAATTAAAAGAAAAAAATTAATCTTGCCCAATAACGTCGGTCTTGCCACGTTGATGTCTCTCTTTCCACGTTGACGTCTCTCTTGCCACATTGTCATCGCTCTTGCCACGTTTTCCACCTAGTTGTCTCTATTGCCACGTTTATGACATAAATGTCTCTCTTGCCATGTTTGTGAAGATTTATGTCACAATTGCGATGTTGTGGAAACTAGGTTTTCCCCCTCCAATGGCCACCTTAGTATGTTGACCAATTCAAAATACTAATGGTAACTTAGGTTTATATAACATCAAAATTGCGACGTGATAAAATCTATAAATATGTTGCATTTGACGAATGTTGCGAAAAGTTTGCTATAATAACGATGCTTTAAAAAGGGTTTGTGGGTCTTCTCGACGAACAAAAAATAGGTATTTGTTTAAGTATAAGTCAGTGGGGAAGAATGTCAGAAAACATTAGAGTTGGGAAAAGAATTAAAGAGGGTCAAAAGGGTGACGGTAAATTTTATTGAGTGAGTTTGTCCACCTCCAATTCCTTCTCCCTCAGAGCCCCGTAATACATCTTAGCAATCCCCAACAGGTAGTCCCTGTCCGTCAACAATTGTCGGTAGTCGGCCATCATCATAAACACTCTCTCTCTAAGAGTATGAAAATCATCCATGGAAAATTTCCCATCTCAACTACCATGTGCCAATGATGCCCTCCATCAGTAATCTGCCACCAATGCATGTGTCATCAATCATAAATATAGAAATGGACATACCTCCACTAGATGCATGATGAATAACACAAGTGATGTAGGCACTTTTCCTCACTTTCACCCACGTACTGGATGTCAACCACCCTTAAAATGACCCAAGGCCAATTTTCAGGCAGACCCAACAACCAGCTCGTTTCTCGCACCACCTTTCGCACGAATGGAAAACCTCCACTGTCAACAAATAAAACACAATACATCACATTGGCTTCATGGAGCCAACAACACAACGAGACTTGAAAAACTAAAACCACAAGAAATCACATCATCCACAAAGGATCTCAATGACCCAAAGCCAACCTATATATACTAGATCCCACAACCATCTGAAGAGACCACAACACAACTCATGTGTTACCAAGAATTTTCCCAAGGAATACAAATGCAAAGCCCTACAAGGGAGCCACAATGATCGCCCTAACTTCACGACAAGTGGAGAAGAGTGTTATTTCAAAGCGCCTCCCACGATGAGTTTTCACTACACTTACCACCCATGTGCTACCAAGTGACATGATAACAAGCCAAGAACTGACCAACCCTGCAAATGGCCTCAGGCCAATCTTCGAGTGGACCCGGTAGGCAACTCCTTTTTATCACCACATCACCCATGGTCCTCATTTCCTCCTCCATGTTTCCTTGGTCCTCCTAGGGATAAACCATAAGACACTTGGATTGTGAGAAAAAATACTAGGAAACACGTGGAAACACATGGATTATGATTCAATTAAAAAAATGAATATATATAGGAAATTATATATAAAGTTATTGTAGTTTCATAGGGAAAACATGTAATGATATATTAATGAGGGAAGAGAGTAGCATACACCCATGCTATAATTGTAAGTGAGATATGAATACATGAATTAGCTTAGAATTATGGTTGAGTGTTAAATTTTTCATGTTTTAGGAGGTAGTGTGATATATCTAGGGAGGTTACAACCAATCCCCATTTTTCCTCAACCAATACATTTGACCAAAAATTGATGTCCAAGCATGAATCTACCTCAAAATCACTATAATTAACTGATTTACACCCTATTACATCATTACCACATCAAAAAGTAACAATTTTACTTCATAGATGTCGAATTTAGCAAAAAATTGTGGAAAAAACCAATTCTAGTAAAAAGCGTAGCGAAATTGATAGAAAGCGTAGCGTGCTAGGAAAAATGGAGTTTTGGAGGCCTTCCCGAGGTCCAAATATAGATATAAAATGTGTTATAGAAATATGGGGATGTCTACTAATTGATGAAATGCTTAAGAAACAAAATTGACATGATCTGGCCCTTTAAACTCATCTTCTCCCAAAAGTACTAAGAAAGTGTAGCGTGCTGCTCCAAAATGTGGCAGAAAAGTCAATTTCAAGTGGTGTTTTTCTCTTCATGCATGCTAGATTTGACCAAAATTTGCCTGTGGATAGTCCAAAGTGATGTACAAGTCATGAGGAATCTGAAAATACAAACCATTTGTCATTTTGAATCCTCCATCAAAGATATACTACTTGTAATGACAACATTGTGCCTTACTAGATTCATAATGGCTTTGTAACAGTTGGTGCTGAGAATATGTCTAAATATTTAGGAAACTATGTCACACTTCACTTTGAAGGACTATGAAGAATAAATTTGGTTTTCAAAAGAAAGTTGAGGAAGTCCTATAAGACCCAAAGACACTAGAAAATGTTGTAAATCTTGTAGAAAGGTCTCTGTAATGAGTTTCCATCTGATTTAAATGCAAAGGATTATGTAATGGAAATGACAACAATGATTTGCAGTATAATCTAGGTATAGGCATAAATACCCCTCAGTTGATGCAGGTAGATTAAGCTTTAGGATATGTTGAGCATGCATTAGTAAACATTGTGGAATGATACTTTTATTTTGAAGCAAGTTGCAATGAAGAGGGCTATATAAGAAAGTCATTGAATTTTTGTTGGGAATTATGTTTATATGTTGTATAAGTTTGACTATAACAGTGACCAAACTAGGATCTATCCCTTTTCTTTTCATTTTATAAGGAGTTTCAGGGAATCCCTGACATGCCAATTTTGGGCTTAACTAACAATGGTTGCCTTTCACAACACTATGCTTACATAATAAATACTACCAAACTTAACCTGCAAAAACGTTTTTTCCCACTTGTTCTTTAGCTAAAGTTGAGGGTCCATTTGAAATGTTCAAAGATATCCAAATATCACAATTCACATCATTCTTATTTCTTGCACAAAAATCCCAAAGCAAGTGAAGGCCAACAAGCCTCTACCACACCCATTGAATCACCCTTGAGTCAATTCTATTGCTTCGATGTTAACTGATATTCTAATTCCCCTTGAAATGAAGAGGCCAATTCTTGAATAAAAGTAAGAGCATGAGCCAAAAATTTCTTGAATACATCTAACTACTTGGTCCACTTAACACAATTGAAACACCAACAATAAAATATTGATCATTCTCTTAATCTAGTTCTACTAGTTTCATCTACATTATTTCTTCCTATTCCGTATCTACAAATGCTTCCAACTACTACAAATCTACGTGTCTTGGGTAGCCTGGTCTAAAATCTTAGAGAGAATTTCTATCTACTAAAGTTGCATCATGTAGTTTGGTGATTTTATCATCCACAACCTAAATCTCCTAAAACTTATCTCTCTTCTCCAAAGGATTACTGAGTGCTCGAGCCTCATTGTTTGACATTGCTTTGAAAATGCCAATATTTAAATTGTTATGTTATTTCATGTGATCTTGAGGCTTAGATATGTTTTGAGTAGATTTTAGAAGGAAATTGTGGCACCTATAGAGTGTTACTTGTGTTTATTGTGGAATGTTGGTTAAGATTGGAGTTTTGGTGTATTCCTTGATAATATTTGAATTTGTTCATGAGTTGACTTTAGCACTTATGTCTTTCCTAATATGATTTTAGGTAGCAAGAGTGATACATATTTGTACATCTTGAGTATTGAAGCAAAAGGGTATATTGAATTGAATGTGTTGGATGGTTGTGGAAACCATATAAATGAATGTATGG
>ML779017.1:581449-613693 GCA_009831015.1 Picea engelmannii | reverse complement strand
ACATAAGAGAACTAGTTTTCCACAGTCTTCCAATCAAGCCAAACAACATCTTGAACTTGTTCACACTGACCTATGTGGACCAATGCAAACAGAGTCCATAGGTGGCATCTTTTATTTTCTAACATTTATTGATGATTTCAGCAAAAAAATATGGATCTATTTTCTCAGACACAAGTATGAAACTTTTGCAAAATTCAAAGAATTCAAGGCAGAAGCTGAAAAATAGAGTGGCAAATATATCAAAACACTTAGGTCAGATGGAGGAGGAGAATACAACTCTAGAGAATTTGCAAATTTCTGCAAATCACAAGGCATTATCATGCAAACAACAGCTAGATATACTCCACAATAGAATGGAGTGGCTGAAAGGAAAAATCAGACAATAATGAATATGGCAAGAACACTACTTAAAGAGAAAAGTTTGTCAAATAAGTTTTGGGCTGAAGCAGTAGCATGCTCAGTTTATCTCCTGAATAGATCTCCAACCACTAGTCTAAAGATGAAAGTTCCTCAAGAAGCATGGAGTGGGACAAAGCTCAATGTTGCACATCTAAGGACATTCGGATGCATAACATACACTCACATACCTTCTGAATTAAGGAAGAAACTTGATGACAAAAGTGAGAAATGTATTTTCACTGGATATAGTGAAACATCTAAAGCTTACAGGCTTTACAATCCAATCTCCAAGAAACTAATTCTCAGCAGAGATGTAAAATTTCTAGAAAATCAATTCTGGAATGATTCAGAAAATCAGCAAAAGGACAGTCAAAATCCATTGCTGCAAAGTTCTGAAAACACAGAAAATTCAGGACAGCAAGTACCTCAAACTATTCTTCCAAGATTGCAAGTACAAAGACAACCTGAAAATTCTCAGGATAACTCAACTTCAAGCAGAGAATCATTCTCTGAACCACAAAATCAAAGAACTCGAAGTTTGAGAGAAATCCATCAGCAGTTGGATGACTTTGAACAACACAACCTTTTTGCTTTAATGTCATGTCAACCTACATCTTTTAAGGAAGCAACTAAGGAGCCACATTGGGTTCAAGCCATGAACCAAGAAATTGACTCCATTGAGAAGAACAAGACATGGGATCTTGTTGATTTGCCAAGTCACAAGAAGAGTATTGGTGTCAAGTGGGTTTACAAAACTAAACTCAATGAAAAAGGGTAGATTGAAAAACAGAAGGCAAGACTTGTTGCTAAAGGATTCTCACAACAACCAGGTACTGATTATGGTGAAACTTTTGCTCTAGTAGAAAGATTAGACACTGTAAGGACTCTATTGGCCATAGCAACACAACACAAATTGCAAGTATACCAGATGGATGTCAAGTCAGCATTCATGAATGGTTTCTTAGAAGAAGAAGTTTATGTCGATCAACCACCTGGATTTGAAGTCCAAAATCACCCAGCCAAAGTATATCGGTTGAAGAAATCCTTGTATGGCTTAAAGCAAGATCCAAGAGCTTGGTACAACATAATTAACACTTATCTGATCAAAAGTGGTTTCAACAAAAGCCAAAATGACCAACTCTTTACGCCAAAACAGATCAACATGGTAAAATTTTGATTGTATGTTTATATGTTGATGACATGATCTATATGGGAAATCTTGAGTTAACAGATTTTAAACATGCCATGCAATCTGAGTTTGAGATGACAGATCTTGGCATCGTGAAATATTTTTTAGGGATTGAGGTTAATCAATCAACCAAAGGCATTTTTTTCTGTCAGCAAAAGTACACAGCAGACATCATCAAAAGATTTCGCATGGAAGGATACAATCCAGCAGAAACCCCTATACCCCTAGGCACAAAATTGAGCAAGAATGATGAAGGTCCTACAATGGACTCTACCCTGTACAAAAGTTTAGTAGGCAGTTTGTTGTATCTTACAGCAACTAGGCCTGACATTATGTATGTAGCCAACCTTGTTTCCAGATTCATGGAATCCCAAAAGATTCTCATTGGAAAATGGCGAAACGAATTTTGAGATATGTTGCAGGAACTCTCAATTTTGGCTTATGGTACACTAAATATGATAGTAATCAACTTTCTGGTTACACAGACAGTGATTTTGCAGGCAGCCTAGATGACAGGAAAATAACATTTGGACATGTTTTTCAACTGGGCACGAACCTAATCTCATGGGCATCAAAGAAGCAACCAATTGTTTCAATATCTTCTGCAGAGGCAGAGTATGTCACTGCTACCTCAGCCTCTTGTCAAGTTGTGTGGATGAGAAGAATATTGAAAGATATGTCACATACAGAAAAGGATCCAACTCCTATTTTTTGTGAAAATACTTCAGCAATTGCTCTATCCAAAAATCATGTGTTTCACAAGAAAAGCAAACACATTGACACTCGTTTTCATTTCATACGCGAGCTAGTCAATAATGGTGATATTGCACTACAATTCTATGGTTCTCGAGATCAGCTTTCCAATATCTTTACAAATCCACTGGGAAAATCTGTTTTTGATTTTCAGAGACAACACCTAGGCATAATCAATGTTGATGTTTGTAATTTTTGAGTTTAAGAGAGAGTGTTAAATATAATGTAACCTCTGTTAAATATAATGTAACCTCAATATGCTGACTGTACACTGCCAGTTGTCCTGGCCAACTGTACTTTCTATTCTTTCTTTGCTTGAGCCTATTTAGCTCAGCTATTTCCCATTGCATAGTACTTCTTCAGACTTACTACTTTAGACCTTCTTCATTAACTCTTCTTCATATATTCTAATATATTGTTTTTTGTTCTATTCTTTTTCACTCTGCATTTCTTGCTTCACAATTTATTAGTAATTGCATGCTTACTGAAGACAATTCATCGGTGATTGCTTTATTTATTTACGAGCCTAGTAAAGTTGAGCAATCTGTAGATATTTTCCCTGCTTCTGAAGGTCCAACACAAGCTGACACTATAGTTTCTCAAAGTATTTTGACCGAATATAAAGAAACACATCCACAAACTCATAGATCATCTCGTGTTACTCCCGTAGGTTTAGATGAGTTTAAGATGAAAGCTAGCAATGAAAAGGATCAGCCTATTGGTAATTAATTTGGAATCATCACCCACAGGCGTGAACCGGGAGGAAGTGAATACAATTATGTTGTTGCTTCCAAGGGAGCCAAGATTTTAGCCCACAACAAAGAAGCAAAGGGTGTTCAAAGTATCCTTGACAAAGACAAGGATAAGTACCTGCGGAATCCCTGTAGTGAGGAAGAAAAAATCATTGTTATAGAGATTTCTGAAGAAACATTGGTTGATACAGTAGAAATTGCAAATTTTGAACATTATTCATCCAATCTGAACAATTTTGAGCTTTTTAGTACTTTAGTTTATCCTACTGATGATTGGGTTCTACTTGGGAATTTTACTGCTGGAAATGTTAAGCATGTTCAGAGGTTCACTCTTCAAGATCCTAAATGGGCATGGTATTTGAAGTTGTGATTCCTTAAACACTATGGTTCTAAATTTTTTTGCACTCTAAGTACTATGGAAGTTTATGGAGTTGATGCTATTGATCATATGCTTGAAGATTTGATTGCAGTTGGAAAGCATGGTTTGAGAAACATTGATTTTTCTGGTGAGCCATCATCAACCCATGCAATAGGAGAAACTCCTTTTCCAGATGAAAAAGGCTCAAATAGATTTGATGAGCTTCATTTTCTTTTTGATGGCAAGGAACCATATGGGGGTTTACCATAAAAAGAAGATGCTTCTAAAGCAAATTCCCCTGATCTGACAATAGAAATGATCCAACAGAAGGGTGGAAGGATGGAAGGAGACACTGTTTTGAAGATTTTGATGCAGAAAGTGAGGTCACTTGAATTGAATCTTTTTGTTTTAGAGAGATACTTGGAAGAATTGACTATTCGATATGGCGATCTCTTCTCTGATCTGGAAAAGGAACTAGATGAGAACACTATGTATTTACACCAAATTAGGGAAGAGTTGAACCATCTACAGAAGCACAAGAAGATGATGGTATGTTAAATTAAACCTTTTATTTTATGTGTTCAAACCCTTGCTACGTGGATTAAAAATAAACTGGCACGTAAACATTGCATTTTATCCCTAGTCAATGAGATTTTTTTATTACCTACTTTAAAGATAATAAAAATTTAGAAAAACTAAGGAAGAAATAATACCTGTGCATGAGAGAACAATCTGAATAAAAAGACGACTTCTGCATAATCTGCTTCCAGATGTAGAAAATCCCATGATCTCATTGTTTGCAGTTTATGCATCCTGCTGGCGAACACTGAAACAACTCCAGGAATTGTTGTCCAATACCAAAAATCATCGATTGTTTTAGTCCCATAATAGTTATTTGTTTCTAGGAGGATCTTTCAAACTGTGAATCGCTTTGACTAAATATAGTTTTATCTTATGAGCTGCATATTTGACATAAACCACCCTATTTTTGGGTGAAGTCAGATCAAAAGTCCAGGAACATGCCACTGGGGGATTCTTAGTAAATTCCAAATAAGAATGGGATGAGAATGGAACCTGTGCTAATTGTGGTCAATTATTTATGCTAATTGTAGTAAACTTTCACCTGATTACTGCTCAGTGCTAGACCTCAACTAAATGAGCCAAGCCTAGTAGGGTTATTATTACCATGGATTCATCAGGTTAAGAGGTATCAAATCTAGGAGGTGTTAATCTCAATGTTTTGGCACCTTGAGAATTTGATACTTCACATTTCTCACTTTTTTGCATCTAGACAAGCAATGTGCACAATCTAGAACCTTGTGGGAGTGGGGTGATCCATCAACCTTTTATGTTTCTAATTGAATGTTGGCAAGGAATTAGGCACATTGATTATGGCCATTAACACAAATATTGCTAAAACCCAACTCTAAATGCCATCTGACATGCTCATATGACATGCTCATATAGGTGCTTGAGTTTTTTGTGAGACCATAGTTTTCATGGTTCTGTACTATTTTAGCTTTTACACATATAGAAATGGATGGAAAACCATGCACAAATGTGTTGAATTTCTATTCCATATAATTTGTTTACTATAATTGTCTATGTAAGAGAAATGTAATTTCCTAGCATTGCATAGTTGAACTGATATGAGTTGATTTTGTAACAATGTGATCACATAAAAGGATTTTTTCTAGACTTCTCCTTCTAAAGATGTAATTTCCAGGCATTGCACAGTTGAACTAATATGAGTTGATTTTGTAACAATGTGATCACATAAAAGGTTTTTTGGCATTTGCTAGACTTCCCTTCTAATGCACCTCTTCAATAAAAAAATACAACTTAGCAAAATATTTCCTAGCAAGATATTTCCAACCTTTTTGAATCAACACTTTACTCAACATCAAAGAAAAAACTTGATATTGAGAATAGTGAAATGTAAAAGTGAAATGAAGTGAACTGAGCTAGTAATTTTGAGAGCACTGAAATGTGGAAGTGAAGTGAGCGAGTAATGTAGAGAGAAGTGAAATGTGAAAGTGAAAGTGAAGTGATCCAATAATATAGAGAACAGTGAAGTGTGTAAGTCACAGTGAGCGAATAATGTAAATAACAGTGAAATGTGAAAGTGAAGTGTGAAATTGAAAGTGTGTTCATCTCTTCATTGTTCTTTATATTATTCACTACTATTTTTCTTCGAAAGATGGGCAAAGAAATTATTCAAAAATTTGAGCATGAAAATTTAATACACAGTTAAATTAAACTAAAACTTGAACATAAAAATATATTGCACAGTTTAACCATACTCTCAGTATGTCAATATGAGAAAATCTACATGTTGAAAAAAAATATTTGAAATTATCTTAAAAAGAAATCTGATCATTCCAAATGAGAATTCGATCAGTTATGTGAAGGCATGAGTAAGTCCACAAAACATGCATCATTTCAGAATAGATTGGAGTCCCCTCCTACGAATGAGGTTTGCATTGGGGTGAATATGGCTGTCTAGATATTCCTATAGTTTCAACCTTCATAGAGACAAAAAAAACAGGGCGATAAATTTAAGAACTTACAAGCTATTACTTGGGCTTGTTTCTTGGAGAGAACTGCCAAGAACCCATTGATGGAGTGCATGTATGAATAGATTAGAGATTTTCTTGACACCTCTCTACTGCATTAAGCTCACCAACAACATAAAATCAGTCCCAATTCTACCATTAGATGCATCCTGTCAAATACACTTGATTTCACCAAGAGCAGCAGGGGACTCCCCTTAACTTCCAACAATAGAAACCAACATCTACAGATGGGAATATCTAAGAAATCCTTTTGACATACCCACAGAAAACACCATGTATATTACATAAGCCTCCAGGATTACAGGCCAAAATATTATACACATCCAATATTATAGAACTTTAAATTATTACAAAATACATAGTGAGATATCAGACCTGTCTCTGAGCCTCTGACCAACATATGAAAGAACATATTATGAGAATTATCAGGGTCGATGATATGGTGGAAGAGATAGGTGAATATAGGTCTTGGAAATTTACAATTTCAAATAAGATGGATGAATTGGCAATGGATAACAACTTCCTTAGGTTTGTTAGCTCTCCATGTACTTTTTGGAGACCTGTTCTTTTTCAGTTATATCTGATTTTTAAAACTAAGATAGTAGTGTATCATATGCCATGCATACAATATGGAGTGCTCTTTCGATTTCCTATCTTTTCTCAAAAATATGTTACTGGCCGCAAGTATTTGTCTCTTCAAAGAATTAGGTTTCCCGATATCCTTGTCCAAGAAAATTTTGTAATGTCTTAATTCAGGCATGGAAATTTAGCTTGGCTGATAAATTACCATGCTCTATGAGAGGTTTATTCAATGTATTAATAGAGGAAAGGATCTTTCTAATTACACGTATAGGCTTCATATTAAAATCTATGTATAAATTATTCTTTTCTGTGCATTAATGAAATATAAGATGCATTTTTCAATTAAAAAAAACCCTTTTAGGTGGAGTTGTCTTTACTCTATGCCCAATTTAATACCTAGTAGTGGAATTTAGCCGAATCAGGCCCTCCTGTACAGAAATTCGGCTAAGAATT
Source organism: Picea engelmannii (assembly GCA_009831015.1). Lineage (NCBI taxonomy): Eukaryota > Viridiplantae > Streptophyta > Pinopsida > Pinales > Pinaceae > Picea > Picea engelmannii. Next base: position 606,631 of record ML779017.1, on the reverse strand, counting down.
CTATTAGGCCGAATATCCCCCCAAATTCAGAATCATTTGGTCCATGCATCATTGATTGAATCTGAACCTAAATATGCAGAAATTTGCCCTGCAATTTGAATTTGCATTGAAACCCTAGCATGCCAAAAAACATCATCCTTAGAAAAAAGGCTACCTCTTGCTATTTATAGAGGTTAAGCCCCTTGACCAATACACACTTGACTCATGAGTTCAATTTTACTAGCTTTGTGCACTGTATGTGAGGAGAATTGACTGAGGTGTGAGGGGAAATTTTTCCTTCCTAACATAGTTGGAGATTTGAAGCGAAAAAGGAGGTAGGGTTCTGTAACCTGTTTATCATATTTACTTCGGTTATATAAGGTTCTTTTAATTGTTACTTCTATAACCTATTTATCATCTTTACGTCGGTTATATAAGGTTCTTTTACTTTGGGACCTTCATTTTATTTGTTAATTGTTACTTCTCAGTGTTGCATCCCTCTATTTGTTGATGTTATTCGTAATTACTCTGGCCTTCTTCTTTTTTATTTTTACTACGCCCCACATTTCCCTACATTCCATGAATAATGATATCTATTCTATTGAGTTTCTAAACTATAATAGCTGCATACATTCAACTGCATTTCATTTTTCTCCCTTCTTTATTTTAATTCCACACATGTCACATACGCATCTTCAATCTATTTCAAATTGATCCTTCTTGAATCTTAATATAAATAGACTGTCGTATCATTCTTTACCTAACGGTTGCTCTATTAAGAACTTGGAAGATATAATATTAGTAAAATTCATACCTAGAAATCTAATGTAGATCAAGACATTCTCAATGCAATAATATCATTGAAGTTTGATATTGGTAACTGGTTACACTTTGTTTTTGAATTCCTCTACATGTCTATATGCTTTTATTCATGAAAAATTTGTATTTCCATGGATAGTGTAGACTCCACAAAAATATAGAATTTTTTTTATCTCCATCTATAATGTTCTTTGAAATCTGACATGACCTCTTTTTTTTTTTACTGAAATGAGTAAAGATTTAGCCAAACCAGACAGTGAGTTAATACAATATAAAAGTTCTAAGTCCGAAGCTATGAAGTTCAAAGAAAAAAAAATATGCAGTGGGTTTGTCTAAAGCCTACCATGCTTTTATAGTCTTCCTCAAAAAATAAATGCCCCTAGTACTATAAATTATGATAAATTGCCCTAGTATAAGCTTAAACTTGCAAAGCATGAACCTAGATAAAAGCAGGGGAAAATATACATTGGAAACTTTCTATTGGTTTTGATTTTGCTCCTTTTCAACAACTTCATCAATTTCCATAGGCTTGATGACCTGGTGGACTGTATCTTCTTCAATTGCCTGTCTATTGGATATGCCATTGATGTGTTGGGGCTTTTGGCAGAACCAAGAATAATTTGAACAAATATATCGTGCTTAGATACCAACCTTTCAATCTGAGAATTATGGATATACATCCTCAGCTCCAAATTATATATTTTAGACTTCATTTCCTCCGGCTGGTTCTATGCATTGGCTACCATTTGGGATATSGCTGATAGATGGCAAGCTTGGATTCAAATTAACCTACAAAATTCAACAATGTTATAAGCATTTCCCCCATTGCAATGCTTTCTACTCTCCATTGAAGGTAAAGACAATAGGTCAATAGATGAGTGCACCCAAACCTTGGTCATCCTTCTAAAAAGAAGCCTCGGCTAGACAACACTCAACCTCAAACCATTCCACCTCCAAAGCACCATTGCAAACCTAATCTATAGCGCCACCAAGGGAGAGAAAATGCACCTCTCTGAATTCTTTGAACCTACAAAAAACATTGCTACGAGGAGAACTGAAACCACATTCAAATCGCTTATCCCAAGCTGAATCTTCCCACCATTAAAGTCCCAAGCATGTTGAGAGATGGCATGCGTAGTGGGGGGATGGAGTGAGTTAAATGTCTTTGCATGGTGATGTAATTCAAAGGCCATTTGTCCACCTATTCAATGAGGGTTTCCCTAATTTAGTTGATTAGGAAAATTGTCATGGGAGATGATGCAAAAGTATTTCCCCCTCTATTAGCACTTGGTAAATTTCCTAGAGGTTGAAAAAGAAGAAATCCACAAAGGTAACTTTATCCAACCACTTTTAAAGCTGGGATCTAGCCCTTCCAGCTTCAGAGAGGGATCTCTCTATATGATTTAGCTTTGTTTTTATTTCAGATATTAGGCTAGGTAAAGGAAACTGTAGGTTTTGTTGTAAAAGTATTTTTGAATTGGTTGAGACATCTTACACCTCCATTGGGATATGGGGTCTGTACTAAAATAAGTATGAGATATAACCAGAAAATAAAAGAATACTTCAACAGGGTGAGATAATATACTCACTGGATCTTTAATAGCTTAAATGATGGATAGAAGAAAAGAAGAAAGATAAATTCAACTAAGAAGCAGTTAAGAATTTCTTAATTGAAAACATCAGAAGATAAACATTGAAATCTTTAAAGTCAGAAACAGGGTATCCAAGATAAATCCTGCAACATACGTTACTTTTAAATATTAGTTTCAGAAAACAATATGACCACAAAGCGAGAAAAACATTTAACTTAGAGAATAAACGTCACCAGTGAATACACGCAAGAATCCTGTAAAAGTGTCTCATTTTATTAATGGAAGATCTCTTCAAAATCATTACTGTCTGATAGTGTCAGGGTGTAAAGATCAACAACCCTCAATACTTCAAAAGGTGAAGTATTTAGGGTTGTTGATATTTACACCCTGATGCTATCAGACTGTAACGATTTTGAAGAGATCTGTCATTAATAAAAGGAGACACTTTTACAGGATTCTTGCGTGTATTCACTGGTGACTTTTATTCTCTAAGTTAAATGTTTTTCTTGCTTTGTGGTCATATTGTTTTCTGAAACTAATCTTTAAAAGTAACGTATGTTGCAGGATTTATCTTGGATACCCTGTTTCCGACTTTAAAGATTTCAATGTTTATCTTCTAATGTTTTCAATTAAGAAATTCTTAACTTCTTCTTAGTTGAATTTATCTTTCTCATCTTTTCTTCTGTCCATCATTTAAGCTATTAAAGATCCAGTGAGTATATTATCTCGCCATGTTGAAGTATTCTTTTATTTTCTGGTTATATCTCATACTTATTTTAATACAGACCCCATAGCCCAATGGAGGTGTAAACTGTCTCAACCAATTCAAAAATACTTTTACAACAAAACCTACAGTTTTATTTACCTAGCCTAATATCTGAAATAAAAACAAAGCTAAATCATATAGAGAGATCCCTCTCTGAAGCTGGAAGGGCTAGATCCCAACTTTAAAAGTGGTTGGATAAAGTTACCTTTGTGGATTTCTTCTTTTTCAACCTCTAGGAAATTTACCAAGTGCTAACATAATGGTGACTCCACTGGGGAGCGAGCTTCCGAGTTCTCCAGAAAATATATCAAGTTCAGATTTGACTTCTGATGGTGAACAGAAGCCAAGCATAGGAAGGTTGTACCATTCACCTGGCGACTCCATTGTTCAAGATCCCAAGCTTCAAAGTTCACAAGCGACTTCACTGCTGAAGAATACAGATTTCAAAGCCTTGATGATGCTTCAAGATGACAAGGTATGTGGAAAATCCTATATATTGTGAAGCTACCAAAGATTTCAGGGATGAGTTAGCAGATTTTCCAATTGAAGAAGTTTCGTTAACAACCATGTTTCATTGTTGGAAATTGAAAAATTTTCCTCATGAAATTAAAATTTGTGTTCTTGAGCTGTTTGCTGAAAGACTTGAAAAAGATATTGAGCTTTTGAATACACAGATTCAGTCTTATAGTTTCCAACATCCAAAACAATTTTATGAGAAACTTACGTCTCCTAAACCAAAAGATATTGTTTCATCTTTCGATTTTCTAATTGACGAATATGTTGTTTGCAAACATAAGTCTGAAATTGAACAGTTGCAGTCATGGTTTGATATTGAGGACACGAATGGGAAACGTATCCATGATAAAATGCTAAACGAATACCTGGAGAATCAACAAATAGATCATATATTTATTGACCCGGTTGTAAATTATATGGAGCTCCTTTTCAGTATAACTGTTCAAACATGTTTTTTTTCTGCAAGGACCGTAGCCATCACCAGTTGCCAGTACATATTTCAGCCTTGATTTTCGTCAAGCATGATGAGGAATCCCAATCATGGGATCAACTTCTGGGTTGGCTTCATTGGCACTTTTTCATTACCCCATTGAAGCAATAACTGTTAGCAAAGTAGGTAGGTAGGAATGCGCCAATAAGCTCATCAGGATGAGCACCTTCTTTTTGTCTCTTCATAGTTTATTTTCAGTTTACAGTTTGGGAGCAGCTCAATGATCAGCTAGTCTGCGAAATTCAGAGTTCTATGGATTCTAGACACCTCCTTCAGAGCTATCTTCCCCAGGTAGAGCCTATGTTAGAACCCTATATAATAGGGGATCAGTGTTCTGAATAATATTTATCTTTTTCAGGCATATGTGTTCGCTCATGATGCATGGCGAAGGCGACGGAAAGTGCCCGACACTGACCAAGCATAAGATGAGTGCTTGCGCGCGAGCTTCAAAGCGCGTTCCGGTGAATTTTTTAGCAAAAAATGGTGGATTGGTTTGAAATGGTAAATTTGACTCTTGGGGGTAAATGCAAAGTTGGGTTTATTAGTTATTTTTGGTGAATTTGGCAAAAAATTGCCCCCTCGGCCTTTGTCTTTTAGCAGAATTTTATGCAAAGATTTGACAATATTTTTAGCAAAAAATTATCTCGGCCTAGGGCCAACCCCCCGAATATTCAACACCACAAACCAACAGCAAACACACAAGTCAGTGCCAACACCAACACCTAACCCCAAATCCCAAGCCTCGGGCTCACTTCATCGACACAACATATGACTATTGGCTAATATAATCACTTAAAGTTCAGTTTATGGTGTGAATGTGGGATATCACCTACAGAGAATCAAAAAATATATAAAACGCAGCGTTTAAAACCCTCTGCCAGGTGTCTGAATTAGTTTCAAGGTGTCGATTGCAGGGAGCCACGCATCTGCATCAACGACAACACAAGTCAACCACCAAAGCAAACAACATCCAAGCCAACACTCGAGCGCAAGGTGCCAAACACGAACATGGAGGCTCAACAAGTGAACAGAGTCTATCAAAAGAACGAACCCAGTGTTGCAATACCCAATCCCTCACATATGTCTGGAGCTGGACCTGGCTCATATACAAGGCCTGCACAGCCACTACATCCAATGAAAATCCCTGCAGTTGGAGGATTAGGTGGAGCGGTTGATAGAGGAATGAATGCTACCTCCAATCCATATGGTCATCCAGCTATTGCCTCTTCCTATCAACCACCTCCCATGTATTCAAACAGAGGACCAATTGCTAGAAATGAGGCTCCTGCAAGAATTATTCCTATTGCAGCATTGAATCCTTATCAAGGCCGATGGACAATAAATGTTAGAGTCACTGCTAAGGGGAATCTTCGTCACTATAACAATGCAAAAGGAGATGGAAAAGTTTTTAGTTTTGATCTGCTAGACTTGGATGGTGGGGAAATACGAATAACATGTTTTAATGTTGTTGTTGATCAGTTTAATGATCGGATAGAAAGTGGGAAAGTTTATATAATCTCGAAGGGAAGTTTAAAACCTGCACGGAAAAATTTTAATCATCCAAAGAATGATTGGGAAATTTTCTTGGAGTCTACTTCAACAATAGAACCATGTTTGGAGGACGACAACTCAATACCAAAGCAGAATTTCAATTTTATATCAATAAGTGAAGTTGAGAACATGGAAAACAATTCAATGGAAGATGTCATTGGTGTTGTAATCTCAATCAATCCATCGAGTATAATCATGAGAAAGAATGGTATAGAGACTCAGAAAAGATATTTTCAACTGAAGGACATGTCAGGTCGCAGTGTGGAGTTTACTATGTGGGGTGCCTTCTGCAATAAGGAAGGTCAACAGATTCAAGAGTTATGTGATTCTAGAGCCTTCCCCATCCTGGCTGTGAAAGATGGACGGATTAGTGATTTTAGTGGAAAATATTTGGGGACAATCTCCTCAAGCCAACTTGTTATAAACCCAGACCTTCCAAAGGCTCATAGATTGAGAGACTGGTGTGTGAAAGAGGAGACATATAGTGATGAACAGCGGGTAAAGTCTACAGTCGTTAAAGCAGAAATATTCATTTATTCTTCTGAAAGTAGGATTTTATTGGATTTGATCAGTAAACTTTCCAGTGGAGAGTTTAGTAATATGACAGTGTCAACACCAAATCTGGGAACGAATACTAGATCATACAGTGCAGGATATGGTGGAAGTGGTTTGGGCAGTAATTACGTCTCCAATGGTCTAGGTGCAAATCAATCTAGTGAAAATATTCCTGGTAGTTAGAGCACAAGTGGAATTTTTCCTTCATGGCATTGGAATTACAGTTGAGTAGCCAACAAGAAAATTATCACCTCCAAAATCCGATGGCAGCAAAGAGACGAGGTGGAAAAATATCCCATTTTTTAGGCATCGTTTGAACCATCTGGAAAACAAGAAATTCAGTTACAGGGAACACATGGCAGGAGGTTACAGTTACCCAACCACCTCAAGGCATTCGACTGCTGCCACATTTGTTCATCGTGATGTTGTAAGAGTCCATTTTCCAGCGAACCTTAACAAACTCCAGATGTCCATATAGCAGTGACCAAATCGAATTTCCTGGGATTTACTGTCTTGTTTGTTTTAGGAAATGATTACAGATGTCATGCATGATTGTAAATGTTTTTCTATGTTTAGAAAGCAGAGTTATGGAGGACTGAGAGTTTTTAATTATTTATATAGATGTAAAAAATAGAGAGAGGGTTCGACTGGGCTGAGAGGAGAGGGTTTCGACCTGTGTGAGAGGTCTCGACCCGTAGTTTTTATTTTTCTTTGCTGGAGCATGGGCTGTGTATGGCCAGAGAATATTTTTTGTAATATTTAGATGATCAATCAGCAATGGGCATGTTTTCTTTTACAGGATTCTTGTGTGGATGTATTGGTGGTGTATTTCCTCTGTTAAAGTGTTTTCCTGTCATCTTTCCAATTGTGTTTTCATTTCTTATTATCAGAAGGAAAGTAATAGAAGCAGAATTTATCAGCATATACTCTGCCTCTCAGCTTGTGATAATCTTTATGTTTATCTTCTAAAAGGCTAGTTTAGGAATTCTTAGCTTCTCCTTTGCCTGGCTTTTTCCTCACCTATTTCTTCCTCAAATCGATGCCATCTAAAGTTAATTCGATCCAATATTGCCACTACCTTGCCCTGTGAAAGAACTTTGTCCAGATATGAGAGTGAATCACATTGTTTAAAAGAACAGACCCCATTTGCCCAATGGCCCTCCTTCCTGTCCCAAAACGACCATTTAAAAACCCCAACCCCATACTTTCATTACGTTTATAGCTAGCCTAAAATCCATCCCTTACAAACCAAGTTAAATCTAAAAGAGAGATCCCTCTCTGAGTCTTGGAGGGCTAGATCCAAGACTCGAAGTGGTTCGAGGTTACCTCTGTGATTGCCTCAGAAGCCTTAGGCAAATTACATAGTGCTAACACCCTCATTTTGGATCGTTTGATCCTAATTCAAAAGAACACCTCTATTTTCCATGTTGTGTGCTTTAGAGTTTTGATGACGAAGGACATGGTAAAAAGTTATTTGATTGAAATGGTCCATTGTGCTTTGAATTTTGTCTATCAATCTAAACAAGTTGGAATATTTTGTTGTAGACATCTTTTTTATTTTGAAGGTGTAATCGGTTAATGATTTAGTCTTAAGATTGTGGGTGTGATTTGTCTTCCACAAGGAATGTATGAACCTTGTTATTAACTTCAACCAAGATGCATCATGGATCCTTTTTCAATCCCTTGTCTCTCATTTTTGTTCTCACTTTTGAAACATCATCCCACCTACCAGAAGCAGCATAGATGTTTGAAAGAAGTACATAATATCTAGTGTTTTCAGGCTCCAAGTCAAAAAGGTGTTCTGCCACGCATTCCCCTAGCTCAACATTACCATGAATTCTGCAGGCACCAAGCAAGGCCCCCCACATACTAGCACAAGGTTCTATTGGCATATTTATAATGCACTCTTCTTCCTCACTCAGTCGCCCAGCATGACCAAGAAGGTCAACCATGCATGTATAGTGCTTTATCTTGGGTTTTATGTAATACTTTTGATTCATGAGAAGAAAATATTGCAATCCCTCTTCCACCATGCCTGCATGACTGCAAGCATACAAAATACAGACAAAGGTAATGTGGTTTAGTTTTATGTTTGACTGCTACATTCAACAAAAATAAGAGAGGGCATATTTACCTTGCCCATGCATTGCAAACCCAACAATCACGGTATTCCACGAGATAAGGGCTCTATTAATCATTTTGTCAAACATAAGATTCACAAGAACTATACTCTCGCACTTGGCATACATGTCAATTAAGGAATTCCCAACAAACATATTTGATTCATATCCACTCCTGATTATGTAACCATGGAGACACTTGCCTGGTTGCAGAGCCGATAAGTGAGCACATTTACAATGGTCACTGCGTCAGGTTTCATGTCTACAGGTTGCGTTTGATTAAAGAGTGCCAATGACTCATTAGCTTTCCCAATCTGGACATACCCTGCAATCATTGCACTCCAATAAATAACATTTCTCTCAAGCATTTTGTCAAACAGTCGATGTGAATGTCTGCACTTCCCCTGCATTTAGTGTACGTATCTATCAGAGCTCTTCTCTACATCTGGTGTGCTTCATTCTATGCATCTATTATTATACCTACATAGCGGCAGGTATACGCTGCCATGCAGCCTTGTTTACTATACCGATCTCTAGTTTGCATTTTTAAGTTCTTAAATTCTATATCATATAGATTGTTCTATATCTCTGTTTAGATTGGAATTATTGGCATTGTTTTGCTACTTCTTCCATCTTTATTTCATTCTTTGTTTCCCTTTCAAACTTAACAGATTTCTTGGATTTCAAAATAAAAGCTTTCATTTCAATCCTTATTGCTATTGTGTTTTTGTTGTTAAACTACACCAAACTCTATAGATCACTGAAATATAGGATGTTTTGGACATAGCCTTGTATGCACCTTCCAAGCTACAGTGAGAATGTAGGTACCTTACACAAGTACAATGCCATGTTTTATCCCTTTGCCTCGTTAAATCAAAATCTAAAATTGGGAAATTGTGAATTGAGGTCCACATCATCAATATATTCTTGATAATGATGTTGATGTTGTTGAAAACCGTGAAGCTCTAGTGCTCTCAAACTTATTTCTTTTGATTAGGACATCCCATAGTATCTACATGAGACTCTACCTCTATTTGATCTCTTTTTCTATAGTGAATTCTTATACAGCCAGAACCATTGTCTGGAATAAAACTTTGATAGCTCATATTCGACATTTTGATTTCATAGTCTTTTCACTACGCTGGCAGGTAATGTTCTTTGTAAATGGTTGTTTTAATGAAATTTATATTGATGATCAAATATCTCTTTGGAACAATTTTTTGGTGCGCAATTGCACTTGCCTTGAATTGATATATGTTTACATTTTTTTTTCCAGAGATTGATATCTGTTGTGACAATCAAAATTCTCTTATTGATCTATGAATAAAGTTGCTTGTTCTAACACCAACAAATGAATCTTTATACAGGTCAACTGTGTTGGATTTGAACATATGAGTTGATTCACGAGTAGCTGGGATACTGACATGCCCCATCAGATATTGTATTATACAAATTTGTACAATAGTAGAGTGGGACTTTAGAATGTTGTATGCCATGGAATTCATATTTTAAGAATAGCTCACAGGATTTCTAGTATTTTTCTGAAACAGATTTTCGCTTGTATCCAATAGGCACTTAGCTTATGGGCCTTCTGTGATCACTTGTGGCAGTTGCAAGGTTGTGATTTTTTTGGGAAAATAGTCTCATTTGCAATGTGTCTAGTTAGAGTTTTGTCCCTATTCTTACATGTACACAGTATCAACAAAGAAATCACATTTGTTTAGCGATTGCTAATAAATTGTGTAGGGATGATCTTTTATCAAGTACGAGTCTTGTGTAATTTCTGGAATATCAATCTAATATAATATGCATTCTTAGTCCCTACCTTCCACCGCGATGAAAAAAACTTCCCCTCATTTCTACTTTCATCCAAAATCCATGTGCATAAATTTATTGTAACCTTTCTATTTAAAAATGTTCTTATTGTATTTTAAGCTGATATTTATTTAGTTGCAATTATATAAATTGTTCTGATCTATATTCCGACTTGTTTATTGTTCCATGTAATTGTTTTTTTTTTAACATAAAATGTAGAAGAATTGTATTAATAGGTTGCGCCAAAGCTAACAACAGCAAACCAGCCTACAATCAAGGCATATAGACGAAGAATTTGGAGTATTTCAAATTTCAAATTTTCTCACCCTCTCCGAACCTTGTCTATGATCATCTAGACTGTATACATCCTTACAAAACTGCCCTAGGCACCAAAATATCTTAAAATACATTATCTATCTATTGGGGCAGAGACTTGAGCAATAACGAGTTAAGGGATGGGGAGTGCCCCCCTTACTCCGTTTGTTTCAAATTCACCTTTTCTTATTCTCGATCCGTCTTAGCCCAAAGATCGGCAAGGGGGTTGAGATCTCTCTTGATATGGAAGAGATTAATTTCTCCAAATCTTTCAGCAATAGTACTGATTCATTGAAGGATGCCATTTAAAAGGTTTTTCTCCACTGTTTGTTTTTTGAGAATTTCTTTAACTATGAACATAGAATCACCAAAGATTGAAATATGGGAAATGTTATGCTCTTTGACTATTCTTATCCCCACATATAGAGCATATGGTTCAGCTATATTATTTGTTGTGGTTGAAACTTGAGAATGGTTTTGGCCCTATAGGGGAACACTTTATGCATGGAGAGGGAAAATGTTGCTACTATGTCTTCAGGGGATTAAATGTTGTTTCATGAGTTGAGGGTTAGCCAAGTTACATTCTAGACGATACAGATTTTTCCATCATCAAGAAGAAATGGTTATGGCTCCAGGGACGAACATATCAGGACTCAAGAGCATGGTTCAACTCATTTTGAAAGAGTGCAAAAAGTATAATACAAAAATATGAAGTTGAATGATTGAGTACTTCAATCAAAGGAATTATGTTTGTTGAAGGTCTTATCTAGATTTTCAAGGGCATGCTTACCCAATGCATCCGTATTTAAATCATTTGCATTCAGACATGTGTTTAGGACTTCTAGAATTTGCTAAGGGTCGACCATTAGTAAAGACAAGGATTTATTGGCTTAAGATACATTTGGCCAACTTATATGGTGGTGGTGTAGACAAATATTCTTTTGAGGGCCGACTAACATTTGTTATCAAAAAATGATATAAAAAATGACTGTGATGTTCAATCACTTAATATATCTACTACACGGATTAACTATGTATATGACAGTTAACATTGGTTGTTATTTGAAACTAGATGGATTAGATGTATATATAACAATAACATTGGTTGTTATTTGAAACCAAACTTGGAATATATATGTGTTGTATATCTGCAGGCCAAATCTGCTATAGTTGTTGAAGTATTTAAATTTGTGTTTTTTGACCCCTTGTTCTGACCAAGTATTGGGATATTGAATTTTACATGGTTTGGCATTTTCAAATGTCTTTGCATGAGAGATTATGAGCTTTATATCTGGAGTCCAAATCTGTTATGGTTGTTTCGAATTGCTACAATTTTCATTCTATGAATTTTCTCTTATGCTCAATGTATATATACAGAACACTTGCATGCTACTTGTGAATTTGTTGTGATAGCCAAAGGATACAAAGAAATACCTGCAATGACTTCAAGTTGTATTATTGATGACATAATTGTCTGCTAAATGTCAAACAAATTGTCGGAGGTTTCAATGAAGGCTCTGGAATTTTTGTTGCTCAGCTTTCTCATCAGTATATAGGATCTTGTATTGGATGGCACTTGTTTCGACATACCCAAGAAAGTACAGTATTATTTTGATCCTATCTAAAAATAGGGACTTACTCTCTAGTATATTTTTGTAGTCTTATTACGCATGATTGCACTTGAGCTTTTGGACTTTAGCTCAACAATTGTGAGTTCGTGTGATAACACACCCGAGACATATCCTAGTGATCCTAAACCTCATTAGACAAGACCCCCTTTACCATTGGAAGATATTTCTCCTCCTCAACCAACCTTGCCTAAGACCGATGATATAGATTTAAATATTGATATGGCTAGTATCTTAGCAAAGGTTAATGTACCTGTCCCTCGTAGTATTGATATTGTATTTTTTTTTTAAATATCTACAACATAGTCGCTATTGCGACATCTTGGACTGTCTCTCCCATAGCAACCACGTCGGAGATGATACCTCTTAATGTCTCTCTTCCCACATTCTAGACGTCTATCTTGCCACCTTCAAGATGTCAGTATTGCCACATTCAAGACGTCGGTCTTGCCACGTTTTAGACGTCTCTCCAAGCTCAAGTAGTAATTGAACCTTTTGAGAAATGGGCTTTGGACTTTGTAGGACATATCAACTCCATGTATCAAAGAAGAAGATATATATTGGTCTGTACATATTTTGTGACTAAATGGGTAGAGGCTAAATCTTTGTACTCTACAAATCAACAATATGTTGTTGATTTTCTATTTGAAGACATATTTACTTGTTTTGGTGTTCCTCGAGAAATAGTGATAGACCAAGGAACCCAATTTACCTACAATATGGTCAAAAATACATTACTGAACAATATTAGATTAAACATAGAAAATCGTCACCTTATCACCCCTAAGAAAACAAACAAGTGGAATCAGCTAACAAGGTGATAAAGGCTATACTTACCAAGACAGTTCAATTACACCATACAGAATGCGTTGATTGGTTACCTAAGGCCTTATGAGCCTACAAAACAACTTTGAGAAATACAATAGACCATACACTTGATGAATTGGTGTATGAGAAGCAGGTGTTTCTACCCATAGAATTTCAAGTAAAAAAGTTCAGGACTTCTATGTAATTGGGAATGGATTTGGATGAAGCCCAAAAACAGAGGATATTGCAGCTGAATGAACTTGAGGAAATCAAGAAATATGATCTTTAGAGGAATACACTCATTCAATAACAAAGGACTAAATGGCATGACAAGTACATCAAGAATAAATCCTTTCAGCCAGGTGATTGGGCCCTTCTAGATATGAAATTAGGTTCAATAATTTCAAGGTTAAATTGTCCACTCGATAGTTGGGACCCTATGAAATAGACACAGTTTACAACAATGGTTCAGTGAAGATCAAAACTATTGATGAAGATTAGACGTCCTTTGTTGTAAATGGGAATTGATTGAAAGTTTATCATAAGCCTGTGTCTAAAGAGGATTTTATCAAACAAATTCTTCAAAATTTTGAAATGCAATTGGTAAGAAGAGGAGTTCTCCTCATGTTGGACATCTGCTGTAAGTTTTTTTTTTGTGTCATTTAATTCAACTTTGTACATATATGTATATATGTGTGTGTTGTTAGATAGTGATTTTTTGTGTTACTAAAAAGAGCATATTCTAATTGTATTCTCATGTAGATAAGCAATAAGGAGGACATCTATTAGGTGTAATTTTATTCCTTTACGCAAACCTAGTAGATTACTCATGAGAAAGGAGCCTAATGCAGTTTTCTTTAACTTTTTCAGAATCCTAAAAATTGAAAATACCGACAAGCATTAACTGATATGGGATCGATAGAAATTCACACGACAATATATGGAGTTTTCTTTAAGTTTTTCAGACTCCTAAAAATTGAAAACATCGGCGAGCATTAACTGACCTGGGCTCGAGAAAAATCCATAGGACAATAGTAGTTAGGTTTTTGTTTCCAATAAAATGGAAGTGGAAACATAAGCAGTGGTTAGTCTGGTTCCTAAAAGAGGAGGTTTTTTCATCTCTACAAGAGGATGTCAAGCTACAACTTCCTTCTTGTTACAGATCTTGGAGCCCAATCATTGGATATTTTTCCTCATTTTATGATACTTTCACTGGACTTTCAATATTCTTGTACCAGTGTGTTGTTTATAACCTTTCAACATGAACATTTAGCATAAAAAATTCACATACAACATTAGTGAGTGCCAACATCTACTTCAGCTTGACCCTCAGAACATGTTTAGACACAAAGAGAAGCCTACAAGATTCTAGGCACCTTGCCAAAGCTTCATCCGGTACTAAAAAACATAATCTTTGAGTTCATCTAGTACCTAAAAAATAATCGTTGAGTTCATCCAGTACTTGAAAATACTCGTTGTGTTAGTCTGGTACTAAAAAAATATTATGTGTTGATATGGTACTTAGTCTGTGATCTAGTACTGATCATGGAATTCGGGTAACATTGTTCTACATTTTATATTTCCCTTATTTGATCAAATATATTTAAGGTAATAGAGTTATGGACTCAATGTTTATTCCTTTTTATTAAGAATCACATGAATTTTGTTTTAAACATATGGTTATTCTAGTACCCCTTTGTCATCTCAAGTTTTTAAACCTCCATATCCTTATCTTCTGAAGTCTTCATAATTTCCCCTGTTTTCAAAATCAAGTATGATGTACACAAATATCTTCATGAAGTGATTGTCCAATTTGGAATATCTTGTCAAAAACTTCCACTCGTATCATGTCAAAACTATGATTTTTCCACCTTCTATAACCTCACATTGTTTCAAACTTATGACATCGAATGTTACCCAATGGTGAATTTTGGTCACATCACACACATTCATTGTCATCATTGTGAAAACCAGTAAGAATAGGATGTGATGTTACTTTTGGGTATGATCATCACCTTATCCATAAACATAATCCTTTGGCATGATTTATGACTCCTTCCTTACCTCGCTATCATTTCAAAGAATTAACGATTGCCTTATCGTTTTCATTATAAACTCTCTTCTGGATGGCTTCACCATCTATATGAGCATTATTTACTCACTTCATATTATACACCACCACTCTATTCACTCCTATTATCTTGTTACTTTGCCTCCATCACCCTGTTCTCATAATGTTGCGTCAAGTACCAAACCCTCACCCAAATTCTATTACCTATACTTATTTTGAGACCCGTCTTTTAAGTCGGTATGGGGTTGACCGACATGAACCTATGTTCCATATATACAGAGAAATGAAGGAGTATCAAGCATGAAATGAGAAATTTGAAAGGGTCGGTTGAGTTCTCTTCTTAGAAAATTCATAGGACATCATGAGGGGGTATCTCATGCCTTCAACCAGAGTTATGATAGAGAGAGCATCGAGTTGGGGGAACTAAAACTCACGATCATTGAAGCCACCATAGAAAAAATGACATAGTTATCGTCTACCTGAGAGAAGTATTTCAAAGGCATCATCATTGACAAGAGCCTCTATCAAAAAAAATTGAATCTTGAGCACCTGGACCCAGATTGGACAAAAGGTATCTCCAAAAGTTGTATCAAATAATAATATGGGACGATGCTTGTCTCCTTGTAGAAGTTTTTAACTTGTGAAGGGAGATATGCAACAACTTTTATTTATCATTTAAGGCTCTTGTTGCATTTTGAAGGAGGACCAAAAATAGACTTTCCCCATTTTCTTTGGATGAGTCTGAATAATATGGTGAGAGGGTTTAAGTATGCATATAAGAATCTTGAAACCAATATCTATCACCATGGGCTGATGAAACTACTAGTTGTTCATGAATTAAGAAAATGAGACAGTAGTTGGAAGAAACTCCTCACGGAAAAAAATTCTCAAGAAGTTTCTAAGTCTGTAGAAGGAAATATAACATGGGAGCATAGTAAAGGGTCAGACATGAAGAAGGGAGACAGTAGAAAGAAAAGCAATAAATCTAGTAGTGAAGTAGATCTCGTTGGCCCTATCTCACCTAAATCTATGAGCAAATTGGACAAATGAAAGACAATAGTGTTAAGTGAATAGCCTGCACTTGTGGTGGAATGGTCATCCAAAACAAAGAAAATTCTCCCAGACCTATCCACTAAAAGCATAACACAAATTAGTGAGAAAAAGAGGAAGAAACAAAGGTTTGATCATGATGTTGGAGAAATTGTAGTAAATTTCCTTGAAGTCATTATTTTAATACTTCAAGAGTAGGTTAGGTAAATTGTAGAGAATATTCCAGAATTAATTGTTCAGGTACCTAAGGAGAAGGCTGGAGTAGAGAAGACCCATGAATTGAGATTCAAAAGAAAGAATAAATTTAGATTCAAGGAAGCGAGTACTATAACACAATCTTCTAGTAGAAAGACAAGGAGTACATTGTTGGATTACTGAGAAGGGGAAAGAATCATTAATAGATCAAATTAATCCTTTTTCACCACAAAATTAAAGTGTTATATCAATGTAGTATTATCATCCAATAGTTGTAGAGTAAATAAACAATGAAAAAATGAGAAACCACAAACATACATAGTACACTTGTGTTTTACGTGGAAACCCAAAGCGAGACAAAACCGCATAGTTCTTTTTCTTATTTGTCTTTAAGAATTAAATTCATTGGAAGCACCAACTTCCTTTGTTTTCCATCTGTAATTTGAAGGAGGCTCCAACCCCCTAGTTTCTTATTCTACAAGGTGAGGGAAGCTCCAACTCCCAAATTCTATGGCTAGAACTAGAAGGATGGTAAAAACCCCTATGTTCTATGGATACAACTGGAAGGTGGCTACAACCACCTGTCCTTTCCCCGTCCAAATTCCCTGAAATATAAGTAGGATGGTGGAACCACTATCACACTATCACTGTGAGATATACTAATGTAAACCTGTACCAATCAACATGTAATCAACCTATAACAACTTGTACCAATAACTTGTGCCAAAATGTACCATACATAAACCTGTACCTCAACCTGTACCATAAAATATTGCATCAACCATGCACCAAACCTATACAAATAACCTATCACCATAACTTGTAATCAACATGTACCATAAACAAGCGCATCAATTATGCACCAACCTGTACCTCAACCTGTACCATCAACGAGTGCATCAACTATGCACCAATTACATATAGAATATGACTCATCAAGATGCACCAACATCATCAACTATACACCTCATGTATGTGCCAACTCATCAACTAATTGTCTCAACAATGTACCCAACATGTACATCAACCAAAATCCCTCATCAATTTCATCATCCAAATTTGATCTGATCACATATACCTCAAACACTATACCACAAGTCTATACCTCAAACCATGTGCTAGAACCTCATTGTTATACAACCTCTATCTATACCAATAACGTCAACAACATACCTCAACCAAAATCCCTCAAACATGAACCAATACTAAACTTCAATAGTCTGCCTCAGATCAACTCTACATCAAGCCATAAAATCCCAAGAGGGTATCCAACATATTTACAAGGAAAACCCTCAAATTGATTCATAAATGCAACACTACACATATGAAAACCATACCTTTTACTTCTTGTAGTGTTATGCTATCGCGATTTTTCTTCCGCGATTTTCCTACCGCACTTTTTCTGTCGCATTTTTTCTGCTGCATTTTTCCTGCCACAATTTTTCTATGGCACTTTTCCTATGGTGATTTTCCTGTCGCGCTTTTTCTCCCGCACTTTTCCTACTGCACTTTTTCTGTCGCATTTTTCTTGCCATGATTTTTCTACCGCACGTTGTTTTGCTTCATTTTTCCTACCGTGATTTTTCTGCTACATTTTTCTTGCCGCACTTTTTCTTCCACACTTTTCTCTATCAATAATACCTCCCCAAATAACCTTTCAAAAAATAGATATTCAATGATATTCAATAGGTGATTAAATGAGATACCCTTGCCTCTTATTTATACTTTCATGTAGCATCCTCAATGGGTTACCTTTTAACCATCTTAACCCGCTTTCCTTATTTTAGGGTTAACTCACATATAACCACTTGTCCACTTAACTTAACCATTTTCCATAATTAGTAAGTTCTCCATTAACTTTATTATTTAAATAATTTATTTTTCATCCTCTTTGACTTATTGTAAACTCATCACTTCACTTTATTATTTAAATAATTTCTTCTTTGCAAACACTTTGACTACTTTGACCTTTAGGGGCTTCTAGATGACTCATGAGGGTTCTCCAACTTCACATGGCCATAACTCTCTAATTGTGAGGAGCTATTTGACGTTCCACATACCACCGGAAATGGAATGACATGTACTATCCATATAGAATAGTTTTACTTGCAAATATATCAAAACTCATACCATTATCCATCAAAGAAACTTGGTTCCATTACCCAAACCTTTGCACTACCAGAATTTATTTAAGGGTTGACATCAATGAAAACCAACCAAATTAATAAAAAATATCCCCCTTTGACATTGATGGAAACACTCAGATGAAATATTGAAGTCATGTCATGCAATATTGAATTCATATCACTCATGCTCCCCCTATGACCATCGCTCCCCCTGGAACCATGCCTCTATGCTCTGCATTTGATAAACATCGCTCCCCCTGGAACCATGCCTCTGTGCTCTATAACTTTTAAACCTATGAAGTAAATAAATGCATACAGATTCTTAAGAAAAACATAAATTAATCAATGGCTCATACACATAGTACACATAGATTTACGCTGTGAACCTTCAACCGGGAGAAAACCAACCTTCCTTGGTGCAACACCTTTAAAATCTTCATTGTATTAATTTCACCATTCACCATACAATATATAAAATGTTTTAGGTATTCTGTAGATACCAAAAACCTAATCCCTTAATCTGGGATTAATTTAGAAAACCGCTAAAAATAGCAAAAACTGCCTAAAAAAAAATTGGGATCGTCAAACACAGTTGTCGAATATGAGGTGCCCACACACACACATGAAAATAATATAACACATACCCAACATTATCCCACTTGTTGTTTTCTTTGCATACAGGGGTTCACGGGATTATATAGTTAACAATCCAGGGCAGCAATCCTCATTGTTACTCTACACCAGGTGAACTTTTATGTGCTCACAGACTTTGTCAATGAATCTGTAACATTCTTCAAAGTGTCAACCTTTTCTAGAAACACCTTCTTTTCTTCAACAATGTCTCTCACAAAGTGATATTGAACATCAATATGCTTTGTCTTCGAATGATAAGCTGGGTTCTTTTCCAGGATGATTGTACTATGATTGTCACAATCTAATCTCATTGCTTGTTGTACTAACCCAATACCTAAACACAATCTCTGTAACCATACTAATTCCTTGCTTGCATGAGTCGTTGTCATGTTTTCAGCTTTTGTAGTTGACAGTACCACTACAACCTGTCTTTTTCTCATCCAAGTGATTTCTCCTCCAGATAGGTTAAACACATACCCACTTGTAGATCTTCTGCAATCCAAATCTCTAGCCCAATCTAAATCAACAAACCCATGTATCTCCACCACTCTGTCCAATCCTATTCTTCCTTGGTATCACAATCCATAACTAGTAGTGCCACAAAGATACCTAAATACCCTCCTTAATCTTGTCCAATGCTCCTTCCCTGCTTTTGACATATACCTACTCAAAACTCCCACTGCATGTGCAATGTACGGTCTAGTATAGACCATTTCATACATCAAACTGCCACCTGCACTAGCATATGGAACATGGGACATGTCCTGTTCTTCTTCTTGTGTCTTGGGACACTCATATGCATATAACTTTACACCTATAGGAATAGGAACCTTGACCAGTTTACTTCCATGCATATTAAACCTCTACAATATCATCTAAACATATTTTCTTTGATTCAACCAAAGTTTCCTGCTTGCACGATCTCTTTTAATCTCTATTCCTAGAATGAGTTTAGCAACACTGAGATCCTTTATGTCAAATTTGTAGGATAGCTGCGATTTCACCTCCTTGATAACATCAATGTTATTTCCTACTAGCAACATGTCATCAACATACAACACTACATAAATTAAGTGATTACCAACCTACTTGGAATATACACAGTGATCAACCCTGCTTCTCACAAATCCCAATCCAAGGATGTATGTGTCAAATTTTTGGTACCACATCCTAGGTGATTTCTTCAGACCATATAGTGACTTCTTTAACTTATAGACAAGCTCTTTCTTTCCCTTCACTACAAATCCTTTTGGCTAGTTCACGTAGATTTCTTCTTCCAGGTTCCCATGTAGGAATGTTGTCTTGACATCCATCTGTTCCACTTCAATATCAAAAGAAACAACAATATATAAAAGAAATATAATAGACATTAACTTGGAAACGGGAGAAAAAATCTCACCGAAGTCAATTCCCCCTACCTTGGAATAACCTTTTACTACTAACCGAGCTTTGTATTTCTCCACTTTTCCTTCTGCATTAAACTTCTTCTTAAACAACCATTTGCTACCAATAGATTTTCTTCTAGCTGGAAACTCAACTATATCCCATGCCTCATTCTTAGCCAAGGCATCCATTTCTTCAACCATGGCCTTCTTCCATAGTATACTATCCTATGAATTCACTCTTCGCTGGCAGTTTTGAGATCATTGTAGGTAAAAGATAAAGAAAAATTAGAAAAAAAAATCAAGTGGGCTATACCTTTTTGGTTTCCTTCTCTCCCTCACTGATCTCCTCAATAATGGGGTATGAGGTTCTTCTTCTTGTTCATCATCTTCTTTAGATGATTCATATTTTTCATCATCCAAGTCAAGCTCTATTTTCTCAATTTCGTCTTGCTTTGGTAGGAATTCTTGTTTGGACACATCTTTTACCTCTCTAAAAACAATATCCAGACTGTAAACAATCTTCTTAGTTTATGGGTTCCAAAACTTATAACCTTTCACACCATATTTATAACCCATAAACATACACTTTTCAAATTTATTATCCAACTTACTCCTATTTTTCTTTGGAACATGTACATAAGCATCAAAACCAAACATTATGAGATGTTCAAGAGAGGGTGTCTTACCAGTCCATACCTTGTGTGGAGTTTTATCATACAAATCTGATGAGGGTGATCGATTGACCAGGTAACATGTTGTACCCATTGCCTCTGCCAATAATTCCTATCCTAACTCAATAGCACTAAGCATGCTCCTAGATTTTTCCATCAGTGTCCTATTCATCCTTTCTACAACTCCATTTTGCTGAGGTGTGTATGGAGTAGTCTTCTTCCTTTCTATACCACACTTCTTACATAATTCTTTGAATTCATTTCCACAAAATTCTCCACCATTATCTGTTCCCAATACCGTTATTTTCTTCTCTGTCTGATTTTCTACCAAAGCCTTAAACTCTTTAAATTTATCAAATACCTCAAATTTATTTCTAAGAAAATATATCGATGTGTTCCTTGAGAAATCATCTATGAATGAAACATGATACACAGATTTACCTATTGATGGAATAGGCACAGGTCCAAACACATCAATGTGTATCAACTCTAAGATCCCCTTCGCTCTTGTAGCACCAGATGGGAATCTTACTCGATTTTTCTTACCATATATGCAATGTTCATAGAAATCAAAATCCAGAGTGAAATTAGACATACCTTCAACCATACCTTTACCATGCAATGTTTGAAGGCCCTTTTCTCCAATATTTCCCAGTCTTTGATGTCATAGCATGGTGTTCTTTCCAGGGACAATATTGTTCTTGTCTTCTTTATTTCTCTGCTCAGGGACAACAAAACTATTACACCCATTAGAATAAGTGATTCCAAACAACTTGTACAGAGTTCCACATTGAAATCGCCTCATCAACACCATTGCTCCTCATACCATCTTGCAAATTCCCTTTCCCAATATAGTATCCACTCTTGCATCATCCAACTTGCTTACAAATACTAAGATCCTAGATAGTTTTGGAATGTTCAGAACCCCAAGGAGATTTCTCATCTTTCCATCTTTTAGCAACAACTTAAGCCTTCCATGTCCCATGATTTTGTCTTTTGAGTCATCTCCTAGGAACACATCACCACCATCGTATTTTTCATATTTACAGAACCACTCCCTGTGAGGAGTCATATGGTATGAAACACTTGATTCGATCGACCATACATCACAGTCTGCATGTGTACCTATAGATTCTAGGTAAACATCACCTCCTTCTTCAGTGGAGGTTTTCTCCTCTATAGAAGAGGTACTATATGATCCCTTTCATTTATCAACATTCTTAGACTTGTAATATTTATTATAATGCCCTGTTTTACCACACTTCCAACATTTCCTCAAATATTTTCCTGGAGACTTAGATCTACCTGTAGATTTATATCTCCCCACTGAAGACTTACCAGGATTCTTTTCTTGGGTATGACCTCTTACAAATAAAGAATTTGTGTTATGACCATACATGCTTTTCCGCCTCATATCTTCAGATAACAAGGATGAAACTACATCCTCATACTTCAATGTAGATTGAGTGGTACTACCAATTGCTACAACCACATTATCCCAAGAGTCTAGAAAATAACATAACAAAGTAATACACTTATCTTCTTCTGCAATCGTAATATTAACAGATACAAGTTGACTTACCAGAGTATTAAAGGAATTTAGATGGTCTGTCATAGAATCTCCATATTCCATCCTAAGATGATACAACTTCTTTAGAAGAAACAACTTGTTTACCAGGGACTTTAATTGATACAAATTCCCTAACTTATCCCATAGTTCCTTGGCTGTAGATTCTCCCGATACATTCAACAACACTGAATCTGCTAGGCAGAGTCGAATAGTACTCCTTGTTCTTCTATCCAACTTCTCCCAATCTTCCTTCGACATACCAGTAGGTGGTGTACTAGTAGTTTGTGTACCATTCGACTATGTGCCAGTAGGTTGCATACTAGTAGGCTGTGTACCAGGATCTAGAGCCATCCATTGTTCTTTGTATATAAGAAGTTCCTCCATCTTGAGCTTCCATATCTCAATTTTTTTACTATCGAACTTCTCTATCTCGATTCTATAAGAGCTTTCCATTCCTCTTTCTACACTCGAATCACCACTGCAAGAGATCCCACTGAACCTAGGTTTATCCCAAACCCAATATAAACTTGTTCTATCAATACTGAGCCAAACCCTCATCAACAAAGGTGTCCCCCTGAAGACATAAACGAGCTCTGATATCACATGTAATTTTTAAGCATGTGAAGTAAAGAAATGCATACAGATTCTTAAGAAAAACAAAAATTAATCAATGGCTCATACAGATAGTACACATAGATTTACACTAGAAACCCTCAACCGAGAGAAAATCATCCTTCCTTGGTGTTGCACCTTTCAAATCTTCATTGTATTAATTTCACCATTGACCATACAATATATACATTTTTTTAGGTATTCCGTAGCTACCAAAACCCTAATCCCTTAATCCGGGATTAATTTAGAAAACCGCTAAAAATAGAAAAATCTGCTAAAAATAGCAAAACCTGCCCAAAAAAAAATTGGGATCGTCAGACGCAGTTGTCGAATATGACACGCCCCCCCCCACACACATGAAAATAATATAACACATGTCCAACATTCTTTGCATCTGATAAATCTCTCCCCCCTTTTCATCAATGGAAAATGTATCTTTCCATCTGGGGCTGCTCCCCTAACTGAACTCTTCCTGAAACTGATCTCCCAACCTGAATTTTCCTCTTTATGGTGCTTCCGTGTGTACATTTGATACATATAAGATAATAATTCAAAATAATTCATTTTGGAGTATAAATTACTCTGAGTCTCTGGCGAAGATACTCAAAGGATTCCCATGGAAGTGGTTTTGTAAAGATGTCCACCACTTGTTCTTTTGTGCCCACATATTCAATTTTGATGTTCTTATCTACAACTTATTCTCGTAGAAAGTGATACTTTATTGGAATGTGCTTCGTCTTGGAGTGCATCACTAGGTTCTTTGAGATACTAATGGCACTTGTATTATCAAAATAGATTGGAATGGGCTCATCATACTCAACATGTATATCTATCAGAGTTTGTCTCATCCATAGAACTTGTGTACAACATGTTGTTGTTGCAATATACTCTTCCTCGGTTGTAGATAAGGATATTGATTATTGTTTATTTCTTATCCATGATACTAAATACTCACCCAAGTAGATCGTTGCTCCACTGGTGCTTCGTCGATCATCAATGCAACCTGCCCAATCTGCATCTGTGTAGGAAATAAGTAATAGATCATGTTATCACTCCAAGAGTCACCCCAGATTGTAAATGGGAGTAATCTTGGTAACATACAAATTGATTTTATCTTGGTTTGAAATCAGAGGTCAGAAAGAATTTAAAGAAACAAAAAGACAACAAAAATCATTGCAGATCAATGATGGACCATTCGGCTATGGAGTCATAAACAATCTTCTCATTGAAGGCATTTAATCTCCCTATCAGACAAAAGATTTGTATAATGATGAAGATAAGAATGACAGAATTAACATAAAGACAAATGTTCTCTAAGAAGATATCCTCTCTACAAAGAGAATTTAGATGTGTCTGAATAGTAAACAATGATAAATAGGCAAGCTTACAACAGATCCTCTACCACATCAGGAATCTATCAATAAAAGGAAAATTTGAATCCTTAAAATATGCAATATATTCAAACAAGATGAAGAATAGAACAGAGAAAATAGAAGAAAAATATGTTGAAACACCTCATATGAATCTTCAATAGCATACCATTTATAGCTACATGCCCCTTTGGCTTACATACTAAAATATACAATTATTCCATTTCTCAAAACCTCCCTTGGTCTTGGGCCCCACCCCTGATATAATTCATCATATGTGTTTATAATCCAAACATAAGACAACAACTAGGAGTGTGATATAGCCTTCCTATCTTAGGATTCTCCTAAAAAAGCTACAAGTCTAACATCTATACCAACATATCTAACAAACTACTAAAATCAAAGAGCTTGTTGGCAATCAAAATTGAATGACATGTCTTGCTACTTGGGTGCCTCTTCTCTAGTGCCATGTGTATTCTATTTTTTGTCATGTTCCTTCTGTCTGTTAAGAACAAAATATCAATATAGCATAGAAAAACCTCAGAA